>JAHZNG010004841.1:0-10447 GCA_027744375.1 Orchesellides sinensis
CTGGAACTAAAGAACAAATCGTTCTTCATGAAACTTCTCTCTGAAAGTAAAAAAAAATTGGAAAGCTTTTCTTTTCACTTTTTGCCGTTTCTACTTCTCCATATGTTGTTATTTTTTTGCAGTAGTGAACACTAGTACATACATTTTACTTGAGGCTAGTTAGTACAAAAAATACTCCATATTTTGTTAGCAACAACATACCTAGCTTTAGTATCCAACGAAAACATAACAAAACAAAAATATGCTCCAGGCTCCATGTTCCAATGTACTACCATTCTCTCTAGGTGTCTGGTAATACATACATACAACGTGTAGGCATACCCAGTTGTAAAGGTTCTTTATGGAGGTAGGTGATAGAGGAAAAGTCTTGTAAGTTAGAAAGCAGTTGGTCGAGAGAAGAAAAGTGTCTGTAGGAGTTGAACAAGAAATATTTTCCTTGTAAGAAAAACTACAACAGCGAACAATAAGGAATGATGCATATTTAAAATATCTATGAAGTCTAAGTATACAAGTGATGATGATTCATTTATAGTAACAACGGACATTGTTTGTACTAAAAATCCAAATTCTTACTTTAACAAATGAGTACGCATATTATCTGTATACAAACAGAGCATTGTTAGATTGTCACTATATAATCTTCAACTCGACTGCGAATAATGAACGACCACCGCATGAAAGAAATATTGCATGACATGCATACAGTATAGAGCCATGCACCAGTATTTGCCGTACAAATGTTTGTACATTCTCATCCTATCTGTTTCCATTCCGTTGACTTTACGCTAACTAAAAAGAAGAAAAAATCAAGATTGTTTCAGCTGTTCAACTATCTTATCTAAAGTGATGAATACCTTAGCACTATGCTGATATGACTCACTCAACTCATGATGATGAGCAACCACCACAAGAGAATTCATTTGTATTACGCATTTTTATGTGGACTAAAATGTATTAAATCACTTCATACGGCAAAGAAAAAACTTGATGTACTACTTTATTTTTTAGTGGTTCCCAGTACAAAGCGTTACTTGGCTTAGCTAAGTCAACAAAGAGATTTATCTTTTCTTGGGTGTATAGTGTAAGCATGCATATGTGGGTAATGTATCTTACGGAAAAAATCAGAGATACGGAAGACAATTCATGAACATTCCCGACATTATAGCCGGGAGCTAGTAAAAATATGTATGTTTTTTAAAAGTTCAATACAACAGTAGACTTTTTTTGTATTATCAAGCTGAGACAATAGGCATCAATGACTTTTTTGTCCTTTTCATTGCACAACAGCATCTGTTTCCGTGCTATGCACAGATGTAATAGTATGTAGTTAAGAAAATGAGGAACATATATTATTGCCGATAAATGCAACTTGGACTTTTGCTGTCATTATATTGCAAGGGAAAAGGAATGTTAGTAAAATATAAGTAAACGAACGGGAAAAATCTTATTTTATTCATCTCACACTCTATATAGCATTATATGGATCATTATCCTACCACTTGTTTACATGTGAGGATTTGCTGACTGGCTGTAGTATAGTTTTGAAACGAAAATCCAGTTTTGGATTCAGAGCATGAACTTACTTTTCGCAGATACTTACAGAAAAGTGATATGGTAAAAAATATATAGTATATTAATGCACAACATGACAGCTGCCGCCGTTGTCAAGTCCCCAATCGGTAAAAAATGTGAGTAAAAAGCGTACTTGTGAAGGAAAAGATGTGAAACTAGGAGAAACTGGAAAATAGTTATTTTTCCAAGGCAAATACCATTTAAACATGGGGGTAAGAATTGTCATTTAAATATGAAAACATTTGTATGTATTTTTATTGGAAAATTTGAGAATAAGGAGTGTGTGTAGAAAGCATTTCATGGTGAGTGTCACACCCAGTTTGTGCATTCGCCGACTCTCAATGTTAAAAGAAAGTTTGAACCAATAAAAGGAATAGAATATAAGGTGCATACATATGCCAATGTATGTATATATTACGAATAAATGTTATGATTGTACGAGTCTTGGATAATACCCGGATTACTAACCAAATTGTATTCTTCTCATGTTTGGTATGACTTTTTACCCGTGTCTGGCTTTTAAACTGCTTAAATATGTAAGTAATAGCCCCATACACATGATTCGTACAACATGAAAATCGTATCTATAGTGTCTGACCGTGAAGGAATTAGTACAGAGAAGTTTGAATCAAATAACAATAAAATGGTGTCTGTTATGCCAAGGGAAAGACAGAAATGAAAACTACTGAAGAAAGATAGAAACGCCAATGGTGGTGAAACAACAACGTGCAAGCATTATTTTTTAACTACTCTAAAAGGGAATTCTGCGTAGACAAAGTTCAATAGAAATCCTGAATGAATTTCTAGTGCATGGATAGGGTTTCTACAAAGTCACGACCTTTTTTTATCTGAAAAAGTAACCAATCAAGGGTCATCTCTACGATGATACTACAACTAACAACATGGTATATTAATGGGTTCACAGCAAGCAGCTTCAACAACACTCATGCAATTTGACTTTAAAAGATGACTTGGCTTGGTTGACGGATGGTATGAGTCAGTTAAAGCGTCATGTTGGGAATTCATTGTATGTCCTTTTAAACTAAAGCACACACAAGTTATCTACATATGTATATATTATCATTGTTATAAAAACTACCTTTTGGCTATACTAGCGGACCTTTTCATTTTGATGATTGTTTGTGCTGCCATGACGCATCACTTTTCTACCAGCTGGAAAACAAAGAGTTTTTTACAGTAAGTTATTGTATCCCTAAATGTTAAATATGTGTGTCATGAAAGAAAGGATTTTTTATTAATGTTACAGTAAACTTACGTTCATAACATAAAAAGGTACCTAAATAAGTTTACATGTATAGCAATGCACGGGTATTTTCTAGGTATACTCCAAAGAAAGTTGCTTTAAGTTTAGTTATTTCTTCAATTCAAGAGTAAGGGAGTCTGGCTGGCTGCTGGAGATAGCTACAAAGAATGCTCGAAGAAGTGTGTGAATGTCTTTTCATGCGTTTTTTTATTTTCCTACTTCTTCCTAATCTGTTCCTAGTTCCTATCGTAATTCGTAAGTAAGCAAAGGCCGTCATACCGTGAACGTTTTTTGTTTAGTGCAGAGATACGAATGCATGCAACCGTGTACCGTGTATATAGCAACCTTATACATATACTATGTCTGTATATGAATATATTTGTAGACAATGACATGTCTTACTAGCATTCGTTTCGAGTATGCTTCACTTACTTCTCATTCTTGTGCATTTTCCGCTCTTCCCGTCTATTTTTCTCACTTTTTACTAGAAACCCATTTTTTGTTCTTTTTTTCTTTCTCCATCTCTTTTTAACACTGTTTACATGCATACATATATGCATTACACTCCCACTACAACGTGACAGTCTTTCTATTGTTGTACTTTGTCTAAACTCTAAACTATAGTAAAAATAATGAAAAATAGAAATTGCTGTGCCCTTTTTCTATGAAGTAGGGATGGAACACACAAGAATAATAAAAAATTCTTGGGACTTGTTATTTTCTGCTATTTTCACATAGTTGCCAGACAACTTGACAATGAGAAACTTGCTCATTGATGGCTAAGCATAGCTTGTACGCATCCGGATGGTACATACCAAAAGAACTCAGGCATATAGATAAAAATACATATGCATTCTATAAAAAGTAACTAGTAAGTACAAATCAAGTCCACACCTAAACACACAAACAATTCTTGTATAGGTATCGCTTCCTTTAATACCAACAAGGAGACCACTGCAGCAACATCATACAAGGAAATGCCATACCGTATTATGCGAAAAGAACCGCATTGAAGCTGAGTATATCTATCTATACGATGTATAGTTACCTATGTATGTTATTATATAGGCATAACAATTTAGTAGGTTGATGACAAAGAGATGCAAACCTTAAGAATCCCAGAAATTATGGGACGAACGGAAGGAAGGAGTGGAAATGTTCCACTTGCCATTTCCTATTTCCCAAGGAACATTCAAAAGCGTCTCCCAAACAACTTCCCTAGCTGGACGATATTATGCCACATTATATAACTTAAGACTTGCCCTACCTTTTATGTTGTTAATTAAATCAGTGTGAAGAGAAGATTTTTTTCGGCGAGTTTTTGTAGAAAATTTAATAAGACTTGGCTGTAAGACTCGCTCATCGACGCATTTCTTGCTAGACTCATTATATTAATATCTAGAGTAACTGAGAGCTTAAGGCAGTGACGATGACGATGGAGTACGCTGGTTCTTACTAAAGACATAATACTTACGTGAAAGGACGATGATAAAGGACAAAGTAGGCTGCACAGCTCCTAAAAAAGGATCAGAAACCTCGAGCAATCTTGGTCTCAAAAAGCCCATGCATTAATGAATTGAACAGAGAAAAAAGGATTTTTTTGGAGAGTATAAACCTGAGGACACTTGAGCCTGTCTTTTGTCCATGCCTCCTTATTTATTTCGAAAGGATTTTCATCCATTATTTGCTTTATGCTGGTGGGCTCCTCCGTTTCCCTTTGGTTATTATAGAACAAAGTAAAGTATGAAAGTGTGCTCAAGCAGGGGAAAAAATATTCAAGATGTGAGAATTCCTTTTGGGAATAAATAGTCTGTATACTTTTTTTTTTGAATTTTCATTAGGTGAAGAAAAGATTGCTAAAAGTTGGAAATAATGATGAAATGTTTGGTGGAATGTGACTGAAGATGAATACGAATCTGCACATTATGTAGAGTAGAGCAATAGTTCACTAAGAGCATGAAATCTTGGAATTCGGTCGAAAGTTTTCGCCCACTCTACAATTGCAAGGTAAATAATATTCACATATACCTACGTGTTTTGCATATACACTTGACTTCCTATTACTCGCCAGTGGGAATGATATATGGTGGGAGTAAGTCAGACCAAGTTCACAACAGCAACAATATTTTCACCAATTTTTTCTGCTGATAAGAGATTTTAAAATTTATGAGAAGAGAGTATATTTGTTTGCATATGTGTATTTGTTATTAGTGGTAAAATTTATGGCACCCTCTCATCATCATCCGCATTCGACCATTCAAATTGTTGCTCATCATGAGGACATGCGAGTCTATTTATTTACTACGTGTATATATCAGATCTTCCGGTGATTGAACTTGAATGAATGGGTTTTAAATACCTTTCAAATGTTCCCGTGTGCGCAAATGACATTAAAGTGCATGTAGGTTCTCATAGTATAAATGTTTCCTGCGTTAGATGCAAGAGGAAAGTGAAAAAGGTTGTTGCAGGTCTCGTGATACAAATCGAACTAAGGTTTCACTTCAATTTTAGTCATTTTAAAATTGACAGCGTAATTTACAATCTTGATATGTGTGTGAGTTTGAGCAATGACAGTTTGTGTTTTTCTCTGATGATGATGACGATACGCCGACATACTTTTACAAAAAGTTGCATGCAGGCATGTTTGCATTCGTGATACAAGATAAAGTAGAAAAATGATTTTCCAATATTTTTTCTACGCCTACACAAATGCGCATGTTGAGCTCGCGAGTATACGTTTTCTAAGATGTAACGTTACTTTTTTTATTGCACTACGTTGCAAAGTGAGTTTGTAAGGTTGACCTTCATCGATCAATGAGAAATGTAAATTCTTTACTAGAAAATGTCCATACATGCAGAGCTTACGTATATACTTAACTATTGTTATGTTTGGAAACTGAGTTTAAATGCTATCTCGTTTACCTAGTAACCAAATCTAGCTAACCCAGTAATGGAACTGTAAGATAAAGAATTACATTTTTCACATAATATCGCGTCGTGAACCATTATGCAATATGATGTGGCACTTTGGTCCAAAGTTATCAAAAATTTTACACCAAAAGTTTGGTTGTTCACTCAAATGACGAGAGAAATATTCCGAATTCATATTGTTCCCCTCAATTCTCACTGCTAAAATGTGGATCACATGGTCAAGATAAAAATTCAGCGGCACATTTTCTCTGTGTAAAATAACCATAAAGGACGCGCGTATGAGTGTAATATTGCTATAAAAAGGTGTAGAACTAGGCGACATCAATATCGTCATATTACCAAGTGAAATTTCCCAAAGGAGAGCCGAGCGTGTCGCAGGTCGTACTGAAATGGAATACATATTGTACGCCGCCATGAAAGCTTTCCGTTTTGACAGAAATCCACTCAAACTCATTTTATTCTAATAGATCAAACAAAAAAGTGTCTATCAGACGGTAAAATACATTCGATGTAATGTTAACACAGTCCATAGTAGCAAACCTACTTAATATTTCACGAGCTTTCTTGAACTCCAAACACGCATCACATGGCCTAAGAGTTTCCTCCTTAAAACAATTTTATCCTCTGTAAAGTATAGATATTTTTGTACACCTACACTTCATGCCATTCTAGAATCCATTCTGGTTTAAAAGTTTCTCTTTTCGCAACGACTCTTTTTTTGCAACAAGGTTATAAACGTGATACTTTATGTACACCTTTCAATATTGACGTCTCAAAAATAAGATATATTTCTTTTATGAACAAAATCATCTTCTCTTTGAAGCATCATTTAGCCTAATATTCAAAGTAAAAAAGCAATTCATCATCGTCACTGACAAAAATGTAATACATTCCATATATAACCAATATTGTGCTTACACCTATACTTTACTCTCTCTCTGTTTACTTTCTTTAGAAACAATTCTTGCCCAAAAACACCGTTACAGAGAAAAGTTCTCAAATAAAAGATGAAACACAAAAGGGGCTCAAGGCCAAGGCAAAATTTCATTAAGAAGAGCCGAAAGCCAATAAAGCACATAATGACTCCCTTCCTGTTAGAAGAATGAAAACACACATGAAAGAAGGCTCACAAGCGTTAATGTTTTTTTTGTCTTGATTTTTTCTTCAATTCGTGTATATGACAATGATGCCGGCTGTGGAAACTCTTTTTAACATTATACCTACTTCCTTGGTCTTATTTTCCATGAGCACACACACGAGAGATGTTCTACTCAATCCCTGTTGCACTATTATTGTTATGTTGAGTTTACTTAGAATTACTGGTAGGTTACAGTCAATCGTTGTCATGCAGTCTCGTCTTGTCATTCTCCACCCACCCCTACACAGTTAGCATTGCTTGCATGACCGAACGAACAAATGTTCTTTGGGATAAAGTACTCACATTAGATGGCTGGACAAGACGAGAGGGGTGGTTAAAGTAAAATAAAAGTACAATTTATCGTCCAGAAAAACTTTGTCATTTGTATTACGTTACGTGCCCATAATTAATTATTGACATTTTTACAGCAAACAACTCTTACGTGTACCACACTGGTGGTGGCATACGCCATTATTATTTGGCCCCATAAAAATGTGTACCTTCAATTTTCACTGTTCGTAGCCATTGTTTGTTCAATGAGCATCAGTGACAAGCTAAAAAAAAGAGTAAGGGTGCGATTTCCTTTTGTCCGTTTTACCTTTTTGGTAGCATATAGGAGCGTGTGTAGTTATAGACAGCTTTAACCTTTGCGGCCTGATTGCTCAACAAAGTGTAAATTGAAAAGGCATCAAATATCCATTTTTGGTTTGTCCAGCTGGTGTGATAAGGACGGTGATTTAATGTAAGCTCGATGAAAATAATGACAAGCTCAAAAGTAAACTCACAGTTTGCTTTCTGTGTCCAAAAAGGATTTTGAAATGATGGCGTTGCATAATATGAACTGTGTAAAATAACTTCTTTGCCTAGCATTACGCAAGTGACGATGCGGTAAACTACGTATTATAACATAGTATATAGTTTTATTATGGTCTACCATGCTGAGTTAGCAAACAAAGTATATATAACCGCTTGGTATATATGCGCATTCTTCCCTTAAACTTCTTTAAAGGGAAAAAATGAGACACACATGAAATTAGAGAAAGGCGGCGAGTGTCATAAAACTTGTTTATTCAACATGCCTTCTTCCGCCTTTTTTTATCATCATCACGACTCTCCAGAGAAGATGCACATTTTTTTCATGGAACTCTCTCTCATAGTATATAACAAATATAAGCAAATGTACGCTTTGTTTTTTACACAGAATCACTAAAAAAGTGCTTAGAGCTGGAAGGAGTTGTTCCTTTCGTTAAAAATGAAGGCATTCTTTTATTTGAGTGGCTTCATGACCTCATATCGTCATTATCTAAATATAATATGTGTGTGCAGGAGTAAGTCTGGCATATGAGAAGAGAAATCATTGTTATTATTATGATAGCATACTAAAAGTTACAGTACTCATTTTTCTAAGGAATGCAACTTCACAAGGAGTGGTAAGCGAAAGAAAACTCACACTTGTAATTGCATAATACCCTTGCCTTTTCCACAGTTTGGAAAAGTTGGAGGTGGTGGTGTGGTACAAAACGGAAGATGAAATTCTTCTGGGAATCTATGTTTGTGTGTGTATGCCTTAGCTCAAAAGTCAGTACAAAAATAACTTTCCATTGTGGAAAACCATGCATTACTTCTAAGTGCTACATTATTGCATTATTACAGACGTATAACGGATGAAGTAGTACCTACTAGGATAATATATGGAATTGAGGCTTTTGTGTGTAAGGCACGCAGGAATGTAATATTGTGAACATCACAGCATGGATGATGACGGTGGTATGTATGACGCTATAAGAGGCTGGTACACACAAAAGTCAAATCAGCGAGAACTTGTTTAAACAGTTCTTCATCCCTAGACACCTTTACACCCGTAGATGATGATATGAGTCTCATCGTACTTTATAATTATGGTAGATTCTGTTTTTCAAACCCATTACTCTGATATAAAACAGTGTTATTGTTACCCATCTCTAATAAACTTTGTGAGGCAAAGCCGAGTGGTTGAAGTACGACAGGGAAATTTTATTACATGCATGTGTGTATACTGGCTAGCCAATTTATGGCTCTCCAAACAAACTACACATAGGAAATGGTAATGCAATTAAAGAGTGAAGAAGTTGGAAGGTAAAGTGAAAATGGGATTTCCTTTGGAGACCGAATTACTTAAAGTGTATCAAAGGAACAAGAGAGAGTGGTATTAAAAAAATGGGCAACGTGAACAATTCAACGTGAGGATGTTAAGTTAACTGAAAAAGAACTCTACGTGGTATGTGATGTCCTCAAATAGCACTTCCGGCATGCAAAAAGGGAGGAACATGGTGGCCTTTTTTTTACTGCTGGTCAGATATAAACTTGGGTTTATGAAAAGTAGGCTGGTGGTGCTTTCTTGGACACGTTTACTGCAAACAAATTGAATGAATTCATTAAACATGGCAAGAAAACTGCAGCATGAAAGTTGGTTGCAATATAATGGTAGTTGAGTTAAAGAAAGAGTGTTGGCAATAGTGCAACACATACATAAAATTGTAAAGATAGCATTGCTTTTTTCAAGAAGTTTTTTTTACAACCGTGTTTAGGTTATTCAGTGAACTGTATGCTACGACGTGCTCTAAAAATATTACTTTTTACCATTTGTACAGGGACAGTCTTAAAAGATGAAGTCTGGACAACCTAAAATGGGCAATCAAAAGTGAGCATGAAGACATGCTACTTAATCCTTGGTATAGAGTATCGTATCACTATCATATACTCTCCGCGCGTGTGAAGCCGGCCATGAAGCTGCAAACTTAAAAAATCGGATTCCACAAGGAACAATTCAGCTAAGCTCAGAGAGCACAATTCGTGATCGTGACATAGGTCTTTCATAACATCATCATCCCGACGATATAGAGTTTTGGAGTTCAAAACAAGAAATGATTTTTATCACGTTTCATCGAGCCAACATTAATGCCAACTAGTTCCACAATGACAATTTCCGTCCTTCACAAGGAACTTGAGCTGAGTCATGCATTTTCATGTGAAATACATTTTTCTCGGAATGCAATGAGAATAAAGCACTTACAAACATGGGAGAAAACCAGACCAGGATCAAACCAACAATTTCTCTCCGGTTTACCAAAGAAGGAAAATGCGCTCTTTGAAAGCCATCTGAATGAACAAAATGAATGAATGAAGAAATAAAAGTGAAAGCAATTCAGAATGCATCCAGAATAGTCATCCAATAACTCTGTGGAGATTCTTTTCTCACGCGTGTAAGAAGTGTACATGATGGAACGTGTTGGTCATTCATATCATGTTGAATCACTTTTTATACTGTCCCCTTCCCATCCACTCACCTTCGACTGCAGTCAACATATACCCTACCAAATCATATCTATATATTTTCACCCTTCTTGTGCTCTATTCCTTTTTATCTTGTTAGGAAACCAAGCAAGCATAAAAACTTGTGTTCTGGCCAGCATGCTCGAAATCTATGAATGAGATTCTAGTAGTACTTCTTTTCCAGTCCACTATGAGCCATTCAGTCAGCCCGCATCACCTTTTCTAAAATT
>JAHZNG010004842.1:0-11501 GCA_027744375.1 Orchesellides sinensis
GACTGCAAAAAAGTATATTTAAAATAACTCATCCATACATTTAAAAAACATTCTGTCTGACAATAATGATTGCGTCTATAAAATGTAATAATATGCAATGCTTAATTCAAGTCACTTCGGTTTTGCAGTAAAGCTTAAGTTAGTGGTAATAAAATTCGTAAATTCAATGACCTACCATCTTTTGTAAACGGGAGGAAGTGGAAGTACAGCCGAATCATTATTGCGTCTGGTGCTACTAACCGCTAGTAGATGCTGCAAAAATCGCGGCAACGTCGTAGTTACCAAATACACAAACAAAATTGAAAGGAAAGAAGGGATAAAGTTGAAACTGGTATCATAGACCGAATCTTTTTTATGGGAATAATGAACAAAGAATGTTTTTGGCAAAGAGCATGAAGTAATTCCATTTGAATTTTGAAATTAGAAGCTAAAACGAATGTAAACAGTGTAATAGTACATCACTACAACCTACGAAACCGTTTATCGTGTAATTTTTCAGTTAAGTAGCTGATGTAGATGCTTTAGCAATGCTTTGTGACTATCGTTTAATTCCATTGAATTTTGTGCTCCTAATGTTTTAACTTTATTATTGCAAAATTCATTTTATTCATGGTAAAAATTCCAGACATTAAAGTAATACAATACAATTGATTCATGTACAGACGCATTGTAGTTAAAAATAACATGAACACTTCAAATAGTATACATTATATAGGATGAAGGAGTTTTTTTCTGATGTACTGGAGTATTTGAATGTATTTTAGTAAGTACTCGGTTCACAACTCGGATTGTATCAACCAGTAGATTTTGTATTCAAGTTGAAATAATAAAACAATAATGTTTTTAAATAATCTTCCCTAAATATTTCGAATTCAAACTGCTGTGTTAAAACTGCGTTTTGTCAAAGCCACCATGATTTTGCTGAATTTCTAAGGAGCGTCAAGCATAGTTTTATCCGGAAGAATTTAGACGTAAAATAGGAATTAGTAATAAGCATTCCTGTTTAGCTGTTGACGACGATCTTAAGGTATTTTTGGTTTATTTCATTTATTGGGGATATAAATTCGCTAGACAGTATTCTTAGAATTATATGAATGAACCATTAGCCTCGCCAGATGCTGAATTGGAAAGGTAAAGAAAAGGCGACGGTTGCAGATAAAAGTTACATTCACTGATTGATATTGCTTTTTACTTTGGTTCTATTATAATGCTTACTTCGCCCACCCCTATTTATTTGAGCTCCAATGTAGTGAATTGAGAGAGAAAGCTCAAAGTCACCGCTCTGCCTTTTCCTGTAGATAGAAAATACTTCATACCATGATATACGGAAGAATTTTGGCAAGTTTTCCGTTTTCCTTGGCTGCCTTCTTGATAGTGGCATTGTGATGGTTTTATCCAAGAATCTTTCACTGATTCAAGTCTAACGGTAAGGAAAGGTGATATTTTCATCACTTCAACATGATTGCTTCGGACTTTTCTTGGACACCCGCCCAATACGATCGAGGACAGAGAATTCTATTCAGAAGTTCTGATATCACCTAACTTTCTCTGTATTGCCATATACAAAAATTGGCATTACGGATTTACGTATATCTTTATACTATAAGTATTTCATGTTAAGTAATCAACTCGAATTGTGTAAGTGTTAGCACCACACCACGTAAGCTCTAAACACATGTCCTTTGAAGACCTATTGAATTAGCAGTAATCGCACAGTTTATAGACTACGGAGTTACGAAAGATAGTTGTTGTATATACAGCGTCTTTTTCGTAAATAATCCCTGCGTTTAGGATTTAAGACTCGTCTTTTTCATGACCACATCAATGCAGTAGACGAGAACGCGACGATTGGTTTTCGTCTAAAAATTGGATTCGAAAGTCCTTACCAGAGTATAGACTGTTACTGTTAATACTATTGTATAAACTTTGTATTTAAAATATCAAAAACACGAAATACCATTGAATACAAAAATACACTATGCATTGTAGCACATAAGTGATAAAACGTAAGTTAAAAAAATTCACAGTAGACATATTTCAGGGTAAACGAGCGTATATTGAGGATTATTGAAATCATGACATGATCCATATAGTTTTCCGTTTCCCGAAACTTTATCCTGACAGTAACATTATTCAATTCAATCAATAATTATTTTATTTTATCAAGAAATTAAGGGATGATTTATCAACTATGCTTGATTTTTTAATTTAAGGTTAGTGGTTAGATTAGGAAATACTTTATTTTACTGAATTTGACATTTTTTGCAGTTGGGCAAAAAGATCATTGACTTAAGATTAAAAGAAAAGAGACGTTAGTTGGTAATTTTGTCTGAGATACAAAAAATACAAAAGACTTGCTCAATTCAGTTTCTTCCGCATTTCTTGGAATGAATGTCTACATATCCAGGGTTGCCTAAGTGTACTTCTGGTCACTATCAAAGGTTTGGACATATCTGCTTTTGTGTGCTTTACTTGGAGATGTTTCACACTGCAGCAAAAACTCTCCAACTGCTAAAGGAGATGACTGACGGAAACATTATTGCAAAAGTGTTAGCCTGGTCGGGAGTTGCCCTGATTTTTTGCGAAACTTTAGCAGAACAGATGGAGGCGGATTTTGTCAGCAGTCAGAAGAATAGCAAAAGGAAACTTATCTGTTTTTGGATATGAAATTCTAGGAAGGTCTTTCAGCTCTATTTGGTTCAATGAGTTGACATGACAGGTTGGCTGACATAAGTGGAGATAATATGGAGAATTGGATTGGGCGCAGAAAATGCTTTCTTTCTACCACAATAGCTGAAGGTGTAGGAGTTGAGATTGAGAGATTGTAGAATGATTATGGTAAGGCGGGGGTAGAAGGATACTCAAGGATTATTTTGGGTGAAATCACAAGTGACTTACGCATTAGAATCGTATCTAAATCTGGATCTTTGGGTTGAATACCAATACTTAATAATGTAAGCTTTGTTTGTTCGTATATTATGCAGTAACTTGGACGTTATCAAAATTTACTTCTAGTCGCAGTAGAAAAATGGGCGTTAGATAGATTAGCCAACGCTAGGGAAATGATTCATGTTTGTTTTTGCAATTCATTCAATTCTTCGGATTGCATAAAATGTAAAACCCAATTATTATTGAATCTTTATCAGCAGCCACCTGAGAATTAAGAGGTGAAAGTTGAAAAGTTCTTGACATTTCACATGTCCTACGATAAACAAACAAAATTGATTATAGTTTTGGTTGCGTGCCCATTGAAAACCTCGGCATTATTATAAACTGTGCAATCTAGTGAAGTTTGACATTGTTTGCAAACAATGCAGGATGACGGTATGATGTGTTTTGAGACATTCGTTTTGGTATTTGCCAGTTTATGATATTATTGTCGGAAAACATTATTAGTGGTTTTTGAGAATAGCGGTACAAAAAGGATGGAAGGCACAGGTCATGTGCTGCAACGTAGTATCGTGAGTCATTGTATTGAAAATCCCTAAATAGCGTTTCAATTACCACTTACGATAAATTATTACCTCAAGCTTCCAATAAGCGACCTCGTTTAATTCGGCATAAAATCCTGTGTTTATAACAACTTAATCATTTGACTCTTTTGCACTTTCCTTTCCTCCATGTAACAACCTTTTTACATCTGAAAGCACCTTAGTTTAAAACGTATTGAAACAAACATATTTTCTAGTTCTAGAATGATGGTGCCTAAGCACAAAGTAAAATATTTAATCCGTGATCGTATTTTGCGATTTTTGTTTTGGGGAAAATCTGAAAACTGTACAGTCAACAGTATGCATACATATTATAACCATTTGATGTAAACGTTTAACCGAGCGCTGTGTTGTATATGCGTCTTTATAATACAAAGAAATTACATGTTTTGAGAATTTACCAATGATAACTACCTCATGAACAAAGCTAGTTTTCCTCGTTTAATAAAGCGGTAACTCTTTCCTGCTTGACATCATGCGTATACAACTGTAGTAAACTTTAAATTTATTTTCGAGTATATTTTTAAACTTTAAAAATAATTTTATTATTGCACAACAACATAAGTGATACACGTGAAAGCAAGGAAAAATTCACTTCCATTTTACCAACTTTAACTAGAATTTTATAAGAGTTAGGATCATGGCCATGCGTAGGAGTAAACAAATTTAAACAGAGCAGCGGCCCTCTTTTCGCTTCCTTCTGTTTGTCCTGTCATCTTACTGCATAACAAAAGAAGTCAGTTTTGATTGATTATGAAAAATCGTATATTGTATCATGGCAAAGGTTCTAGACCTTATGACTTGCTAAGATCGTCAAATTCATCTTTTGCTTTATTATATTGCATAGGATTGAGATGGGATCAGCATGCAATGTTGAATGTCACTAAGCTGATAGCGGCCTACTGCAGAGTTATTTCACATGGCAAGATTTTATGGCGTTTGCATTGCATTTCAAACATATTTTCGTCGTGAGATTGAAGATATTTGGGCTTTTGACTGTGATAAATTGATTTAAAATCCTAAAACTTAAAAATGAGACAATAAAAACGCGTAAAAATCGAAGGCATTTAAGGTTTGTTAAATAATGTTAAAATGTAGTTTTCTGTGTATTTTTCTATAGCATTCGGCCTTCTCATTACTATTAACATTTTTAACCATGCGCGACTTAAAAATTCACATTTTTACACATGGAGGGTTTGAAATAGGTATGTATAGTATACATACTTGTTTTTTTTGAGTATCCCAAGTTAGCAAGTACATCCCAACCCAAATACTCACGGGATGAATCATATTGTAACTCATTCCAGTGGTAGAAACTACATTGATAAAATACCACCAACTCTGGACTTATGAATGTAATGGAGTACCTAACTTTCCGGAAATGAGTGGGTGTGAGTAATTATATGTTTGAATTGATTATATATTTTGAAACAGGTGACGTGTGATGAAACTGGACGAATGAGTAAATTTAATAAAAAGTATAATAGATGCGATTCTGCAATGAATGCCGTTTTAGTTTGGTATTCGCAAGCTCAAAGAACGATTTATGTGAACGTGTTAAATTTGCTTTTAAATTTCTTATTGTCAGTTAGCCATTTTCTTAGTCATAAAATGAATTTTAGTGTAAGGCTTGCATTATTCTGCGGGGCTGTTGTCATACTCAGCGTTTGCGTCTTTGTCGTAGAAAGTGACGATGTAAGTTGATTTAAATAAAGTTCAACGAAGTTATCATTCAAAAGTTTAAAAATTTACTATTTCGATGTAGACGCCATCTTCGGACTTGGATTTGGTAGACTGTAAGAAGGTGATGGCCCGAATCGCCAAAAGAACACTGAAGTCTTTTGGTAAATGTACAAAGGAACTTCGAGCGAATGTCACAGGAGGAGAAAAGGATGAATTTGAAAAGAAATTGGGGGTACATTTCAGTCTCTTTACATGTCAGTGAACTTTTGTTATATACAAACAAAAAGTAATTATTGAGTCTTTTATAATTTAAAGTGTGCCGTCAGATGTACATTGGATAAATTAGGCGTGGTGAGTGCCTTAGTAAACTAAAACTTGTTACTCTTTTTATTTAAAATCAAATTTGTTTTCAAAAATGACTGGTTCGTATTAGATGGATGAAGAAGGGAGGGTTACCAAAGATAGAATTCAAAAATTCATGGATGAGATGGTACCTCAAGATGCTCACGAATTTGCACATGCTCTTACCGCAGATTGCAACGAGTCATATGGTATAGTAGTATATCACATTACTTTTAGTAAATCTGAACATAAATACGTAACATCATATAGTAACTCTTAAAATTAAAATGTCTTTTAACAATAGGTGCAAAGCTGGATCCCACACAAGAATAGTAAGAACGAATTTTAAATTTTAAGTCAACTTTACATTTTATATACGTTTAATGAATTTTTTTTATTATTAAAGCTGTGAGTCGTACAGTGAATACGCGCAGTGCATGCAAGGAGTCCTAGCTGATTTCGCAGATAAAACCGTAAGTCTTTTGACCCTGCATTAAATTTTAACATGGAAGAAAAAGTGTGTGAAGGTATCTCATTCGTAATTGCAATTACGTTATTTTTAGAGTTGCCATCCAGGGCCAAGCGGTTAACCCCAAAATAGATTGCTGTTAACTACAGATGCTACCTTTCACATAGTGGACGTTTATTACACGATACGGAGATTTTTCACCTTAAAACCAAATTCATTTATATATTGTTTGGATTTAGCAATGTTAACTTGTTGCAGGCAAAATAAAAACGACTTTTGGGCATGCATGCATGCAAACGGAAGTGGCGCATTATCAATTCAACCTTAGTGTATACAACAATCGCAAATAGTCATTCGCGCATTTTTGTATTACTTGTACACATTTCGTTAGCATCTATATACATTTGATACTAAAATAATTACCTTAATTTAACTCTCAAAATGTTTGTTTGACGCATTTAGAGCTGTAACGAAAAAAGTTGCCTATTTATCTGGCCAATTAGAACACACATGAATAATATAATTGCGTGGGTAGAACAAAACCATTCTCCAAGTTTCTGATTTCACTCTCAATTTTTTCCCAAGGAAGGTGTACTATTCTTATACTATCATATTACTATGATAATGCTATTAGAATCCCAAAACATTATTCATTTATTCGCGAAAAAGTAGGCTACTATTATAAAAGTAGCACACTTCTGTAATCTAGAGTGTATAAATTAGATGAAATAAAAGAAAGACGTATCCATTCATAATTTTAATTCTTGGCGTTTCTTCAGCGTAATGCGTATGTCGCAGATATCCCCATGCCACATACATTGTAGACTCTTATTAAACATACAAAATCTTATCCTCTGTGGTGAATACAAGAAAGGAAGTAAGTTTCTTGGAAGGAGAACAAAGTTATTATTGTAGTAGTGCTCGTATGATCAATAAATTATACGATATCTGATTCCCCGCTTTTTCTTTGGTGTGAACATTAGTATGAAACATTGTGTATGTAACTTGGATTCTTTTTCTTCACAATTTGTAGACCAGTAACTACATAAAACAGACCTCTCTTCTTTTACAAAAAAAAACGGAAAACTGATGATGAGTATGTATTTGATGATGATGCCTTATATTGTTGCTGGTGCCTTGTATAACAAGGGTGAAAAAAGGAGTAAAGTAAGCAACTAAAAAGAAAAAAATAATGCTATGAGTCCCCGTCCGTTTACTGCTGGAAAGAAATTCTATGAAGTGCGAGTTATGATGGTGATAACTTTCTCCTCCATCGTTAAGTTTGCCAAGAAATGAGAAGACATTATATATCTCCTTTGTCTCTTCCCCGTTGTTTGTACCTTACTTCATAACGTGGCTTTCAGTTTCACCATATTTTTCTTGCCTGTTTTTGTAAAATGATCACGAGAATTGTATAGTTTTAAAACATACGAAATTTGTGTGAAAGGTATTATGAATACGAATTTGCAACATTATTTAGCAACAACTTTCTTTTAAGTTTCGATGCGAAAAAGAATAGAAAACACGATTCATCTTGCTTAGAGAGAGAGAGAGAGAGAAAGAGGCACATTTTATATTTTGTAATTTAAAGCCAGGGAGTTATCAAAATTCAAGGTACCGTGAACGAAATAAAACTTATAAAACAAGTTGAATGACAAAGAAGAAGCAGTGTGTGTGTAGTAGAGTTCGTTTTTTAGTTTTTATTTGCTTATTCTAGTTTTAGTCAGAGAAAAATAAAAGCGCTCTTGTACCATGGCTATACTATATAAGAAAGAAGTTCGAGCTGAATTATGAATCTAATCCAATCAGTCCTTTTTTTCTGTTTGTTCCATCATCATCCAATGAATTTATGTAAAGCCTTAGAGGTGGAGTGGAATTTCGTTTGCTCTCTAAGAATTTGCTTTATAAAACTACGTTAACCTTTCTAGTGAAAGTAGGAACGAGGACAGAGAGAGATGTGTACCAATAAAACTTTGTTTTTTAAAGCATACATTTATGATGTGTGTGTATGTTCCTTCAAGAAAACAAACTGAAATACAAACCCACCATAAAAATTTAGACTAACAGCTAGTAAAGACCTCAACTGATAAAGTTAGCATGTTCGAAGAAATCTTGTGTGAGAAAGAAAAAAAATTGAGTTATCATTAGGCGAACATATGCTTTTGCGCAGGTACTTGGAGTAAGCATGTAAAATGTATAAATATATATGAATGTGGAGTACTTTGTTGTTTCTCCTTCCGCTGTTTTTATAAACTAAAACAATATTAACTGTTTTGATGTCTAGTGACCTCCTTTTTGGAAATTTTTTGTCTAAATATGTTTGGATGGTGTGGTTAGTTTTGAAACATCATCATTTCTGTCAACATTGGTTTTAGAACAGTTGGTCTGAATGACAAAGTGTAGAATACTTTACACGTACGTAGGTTACATCTTATGTATCTGTACAAAAACTATCTGGTTACTTTCGCATGTTTACAATATTTGAGTTTCGCCTTTATTTGGGTTTCGATTTCATGCGGAAATTCATACATTTTTATTTATTCATTCTCTTGTCGTGTCATTTAGTAAGGTCAACAAAACTAAAGACCATACCAATGCATGTTTTTTTTAAATGTTAGCATAAACAAATAATATATCGTATGAACAAGTATTGGAGAGATTTAAATTTTTGATACAAGTACTTTTTAATGAAAGTATAATAATTGTTTTGATACATCATATTGCAATTTGACAGACAAAATGGTGAACTCAAGTCTCTTTCTTAATGTGCCAAAATGAATTTGCATAAATAATTTTAAAACCTATACTATGATACTCAGTTTACCATTATTCAAAACTATTTAATTTCGAAAATTTATAATGAGAAATAGGAGAAGCATTAATGCTGTATCAGATGAGCTACAAACTACAACTTCTTTTTTCTATCTTAAAGGGTTGCTGAGTTGGTGACTTTCAGTTATGCGACATGCAGACCTTTTATGTACATTTATGCGCTAATCGTACATACGGGATACAGGAATGCCAATGCAATGATATTTTGTTATTAGTATTCTACATCTAGAACATTATGTAGGGTACTTCCGACTTCCGACTTACAAACGTTGTTCCCATCAATCTTTTTTCTTGAGAATTTTGTCGAGATGGTTCAACCAATTTGCTCTGTCAGAGCTTTTCAATATCCCATATTTCAGATAGTTTTGAGTTTCCTTATATTCATATATTCTAAGACCATGCCCTTACTGTTAGTAGACGTCTTTCATTCTTGTGAGATCTAAGAACACATCAGTGGGGGTAATATTTAGGTACAACTAGGCTTGCCGAACCAACGATATTCTTTCGTTTTTATGCCATGTTAACTTAGAGATTTTTCTTCAAAAATATCCAAAGGCAAAGCACGTCCAATCTCATACCTCCTTTACGAAGCTTATCTTGGCATTTAGCTTGAAGGCAAATAAAAAATAAATGGGTATGTAAGGCGCAAAGCACAATCTCTGTTTTGTATACGTTTGTTGTATACCAAACTTTGCAAGCTTAGCTACCCAAGGACGTCAAAAAATTCGCACATGTCGTAGAATATAAAAGAAAATGTGCATGGTTAGTAATTTCAGAAGGGCTTACGATTCAGCAAGTAAAAAAGATGAATTTTAAATGCCACTCGATACTGCTCAAATGTTGAAGATGAGAAATAAGAACATCCTTGAAAACACCATCTTCTGAAGCCACTACCACATTCATCATGTATCGTGTGAGAAAGTCATAAAATTATCAATCAATAACTGTGAAAAATGAAGTTTTAGACTGGTATTATCACATCGCTATGCATAATTTTTGTCGCTTTGAAATGACACATAGTCACTTTTGTCAAAGAGTATAGAATACAACCAAAATATTACACAACATGAGCGCAAAAACAACTCACAAAAGCACAAGGTTTAGGCTTTCCCTAATTCCTGTTGTCAAAAGAAGGATTAAATGTGAAAGTCAAGACGCAACTTGGAAACAGTGTGTTCAAACGCAAAAAAACTGAAATCGGTATCAGAAGTGGTAACACAAGACGCAGGTACCTTTTCATAAGCTCTATATTGATATTACAGAGTGTAAACTCCATACGCGTTGTTATATTCCGCCTTTGTAATCCTTATATTATTTTACGTCTTCCACTATGCTTTTTTAATATATTATCGAAGCATTTGCAAGCATCGTTTTCTTGACTGGGTTTCATAATGGTGGCTAGATTGTGACAGAATCTCGTGTGAAAATGACAAATTACAAAATCAATAAAGTTTTGTATTGTTTCTTTATGTGACTCCTATTCTTAATGTCATTGTGGCTCCTGCTGTGCAGCCTTCGATTAATATTTTCAGCTGTCTCCATCTTCATGCATGCAAATCAGTCACTTTCTAGTTCACGCAAGTTTCTTTTTGGAAGATGTTGAGTTAGAGCCTTGACTTATGCAAGACCTTATATAGAAAACGTCATATTTTTAAACATATAATGTCCTTCAGAGTCCCTCATGCACGAAGAAAAAACTCAATTAAGCGTGGTCAACTGTATCTTAAGTAATAAATATATTTTAAACGAAACATAAACATAAGGAAACAGTAACAACTGACTGGTGAAATAAGTAAGACGTAAAAAATAACATATTCCGGGTTAAGTTGTGTAGCACTTTGTCATTCAATCCATGTCTCGTGTCATTGAGCCAAATTATTTTTATTGCCTATTCACAATCATTGTATAACGGCAAAGGCTATAGGTCTGGAAGTCTACAAGTTAGCTTACGGTCGTTTATATAGAGCTGTATGAGTCACCAATATACCTACAGTGGAATATAGGAAATTCAAAATTATGCACTACTTTTATTGTATAAACCTAACTGAACGGTTCTTGCTCCGTTCTGCCCTATTCACATTTACAGACTATTCCTATTGTAAGAATGTAGAATGTAATGTAGACACATGCCACACACCCAATTCTACTTCCAAGAACTTTTTTGCGTCTCTCTATACATGTTATGTAGTAATGTGGTCCATTAATTAATAGCAGATTGGGGTCAACATCGTTTCTTTATTTCTCAGCAGTGGTGGCATACAACGAGAAGTTTCTTCCCAACGACAAAAATGGAGTAAATGGAAAAGATACAACAAAGAGAAACATGATGACAAACTCGTAACGAAAAAACAAGCACAGCATGAGATCTAAATGAAAAAACGAAAGGAGAAGAAATAGAAGCAGTAAACAGTGCCAACATTGACAATAAGTAGAAAATCTAAGAAAAGTGCCAGCAGTCCGATTCGCACGCTCAACATTTCCTAGCATTATTGTGTATTATAACCTTCTTTCAACTCGGGAACCAATTTTATGAGTACATGTAATTCCCTTGTGATCATTATTGCAATACAAAGAAGAGAGACGGAAAAGGTAAACAAATGCCTGGAAGATAAAGGCATCCAACAGCATAAAACTAAAGATAACAAAGAACAAAGATGTTTACATTATAAGAAGAGGTGGAGTGA
>JAHZNG010004843.1:0-21867 GCA_027744375.1 Orchesellides sinensis
GAAGATCGTCGTCGTCGTCGGTGTGTATCTCCTTTCCCAAAAAGCATATTTTTATTATACGTTATGTGCATATGAATGATGATGAGATCACCTTTTTCAAGACGGACGGAAGACCAATTTTTTAGCCAACAAACGTATATGTATGCATTGCATATTGGAAATTGAATTTGGAATACGTATTACAGCCAAGCCACAAAAGGCATAGCCAATATATGATGTAAAGAAAGCATAGATGAGTTTTTTAGAGACGAGACAAAATATTAACTGGGCATAACAACAATACTCTTCTGGTATTTGGTTGGTATGGTATTATATTGGTAGTAGGGAAAAGCCATCCATAAGCTCACTGTGTATCATCCATCCTTCCTCTTTATACCCCTTCCTTCTTCACCATCTTTATGTATGGAATGAAGTAGTAGCAGTACTACACACATAGTCATACTTATAGGTGTTGGAAGGAAAGTAAGAAAAAGCATCTCCTTAATACATAAGTACAATTTTAACCAAAATATTATATTTGGTACTCTTCTGCATGTTTTATTTAAAAAACTATATGTGTTGAGTAGTAGTACATACCTAAATGCAAAAAAATACTACGCAAGTTTGCATTGTTATTTTATCTGAATTACCGCTGCGCTCTCTATAAAATGTTTTAAGTTTGTTATATATAGTGTATTAGTAAGAGAGTACAGAAAAAGCTTGTATAAAAAAAAGAGCGTAAAAAAGCTTCCAAAATAATAATCTTGATGGCAATGATTATTATGCCGTTGTTGTTGTAGGTGTATATAAAAGATGTATCAAGTTAATTGGTGGTGGGTTTACTGTTATTACTTAATGAACAACATGTTTACTTCAAGATGATGGCGGTTCCAAGGAAAAAGCTTTTATGATTCATTTTTGACTCGTCTTTAATCATCAGTTACAAAAAAAGTTTATTCAGAGGAGATTTCTAAGAGGTCAATGTATAAAATGATACTGCTGCGTAAGTAAAGCTTTTAAAAAATGCCAAGAGTTTAAAACATATCATTATTTATGGAAAAGCGTAGAAATCCATTTGGAGTCAAGAAATGCATTTAAAATGCTCACTTGATAATTAAATGCATGCACATGTTTGACATTTTAGATACAAATATATGTGATATACTTAATACCTTTTGTATGTACATAAATTTTACGTGTCTTGTAGATTCATAAGCGTCTATGAAGATATTTCATATTGTAAATACTTTAGTTTATACAAAGTATTGTTTTGCATAGTGGGATAATTGATGCATTGGAATATTTTACAGAATGTAATTCCAGCAGTTTGGAGATATCCCAGTGAATGCAACCACATTTTTCAGTTGACAAATGAACAGTTAACAGTTTTAAAGGTGATAACAAAGGTTAGTATTATTATTTAATTAGTGGTAAAAGCAGTAATTGGAATGTGTCACCATGAATTAATTGGGGTTTTTGATTTTGGTTTTGTCATTTGTAGGAAATTTGACAAGATGGCTACTCCAGCACCAAATTCAGCTGCAGCAGCAAATCCGTATGGAGGGGATCATCCACCCGCATCTTGTCTGGATGACCCTAACTTTGCAACCATTTGTTCTTTCATTTTGAAGTTTGGTGAAATTGTCAGAATTGGACATGTGCCCTTTGATGACTTACAGCAAATGCTTGAAAACACTAGTGAAGGTAATTAAAATTTGGGGGATGTTTGTCCAGAGGAGGAATTAGAAAATGATAATGATAAATTTGCTTGTTTTTGTTTACAGTTCCACTTCCACTTGTTCAACTACATATAACATTACTCCGAAGAGTGTTCAAAGCAGTGACGCCTGACAAATGGGAACGCTCTTTGGCGAAATTTGGTCACATGTATTGTTCTCAGGATGCATGGGAAATTGAGAGGTTCGGGTATAAAAAGGCGAGAATCCAGACAAAGTTGAGGATTTTGAAGAACCTGTTGGAGGCACAGTTTGATTTTAATGTCAAGTTCAAGTCTGAAGTAAATAAGCTGGAAGCTGCAGATCTTAGACTAACGCCTTTAGGTAAATGCAAGTTTTAATGATGACTGTGTAAAAGGTTTTATGGTGTTTTTAGTAATTTATTTTTGTACCATGATAGGTCGGGATACGGAAGGACAAGTTTATTGGTATCAAGTAGACGCGGACGCTAACTTGAGGGTTTATAGAGAAGATATAGACGACGAGACATGGGAAATTGTTGCTTCGGATCGAGAGGAGCTAGTTAGTTTAATTAGTCAGCTTCAGCGAGGAGAAGTTAAGAAGCCAGAACCAGAAGAGACAATTATTTTACCGGAGGAGGACTCAAATTCAAAAGATATTGAACCCAAAGAAATTATTTTAGATACTGGAAAGGTTGAAGATGACGACAGCAACGGAGAAGAATCTGAGGAAAGTGAGGAGAACAGTGAGGATGGCGAAAAGCCTGAAGGGAAAACAGTGGAACCTTTAATACTTAAGAATGTGTCGTGTGCAAATAATGAGTTTGTCAAAAATAAAGTTAAAAAGGAGGAAGTGGAAGATATGGAACTGGACTACACGGAAAAGGTTAAGCAGGGCTTTTATGAAAATAGTGACTTTGAAAACACGTGCAAAGTTGGTACAGGGTTGAAATTAGTGTTTGGGGTCAAGTCAAAACCTAAACTGGAGCCGCAAGTGCCCAAAGAACTTAATGAGAAAGACAGTAGTAAACCGTTAGAGTTGTCAGATGCTGGCAGCAATAGTAAAACTGTTGAATTAAAAACTAATTCTAAGAATACTGACACTGCTGCGGTTCTTAATCTCAATACTGAAGGACCTAAGGGGGATGTTAAAGGTACCCTGGAGGCAAGCAAACTTTCTTCAGTACCATTAATTACTACTGTAAGCGAAGATGTTCAGCAAATAGAAAGTAATTTAAGTATCACGAACATATCTAAACCTTCATCTAAAGAAGCAATCCCAGCTATATTAGACAAAAGTGAGGAAACTGAAAATAAAAAATCCCAGCAATTGGATAGATTAATGCCTAAAATGCCAACTAAAACGGACACTTTCTTAGAGACGTCGTTACTAAAGTCTAAACTTGAAGAGCCTGCTAATAAAGCATTGGATAAGTCAAAAACTTTAATAAAAGAAGAAAAGTCACCCGAGCAGACTAGTACAATTGAAACAAATGTGCTTAGAGTTTCGAAGGAGCAAGTTCAAAACCTATCATGTGAACCAAAGGCTGAAATACATGAAAAAGTGAGTAAAAATGAAGCCGCAATTATAAAACCCATAGTATCAGATCCTCAGTCTACAAAGGCCCTTGAAACAATGGTGTCTAGTAATAAATCAGATCGGGTACAAAAGCTTATTTGTGAACCTATGAAAGCAGAGGTTTTAAGTACAACGCAGAAAGCCAAAGTCTCAGAGACTAAAGTTGTGAAAGATGAAGCTCCTAAAAATTTTGCGTGTGCACTACAGCAAAATTTGCTGGACGCTGAAACTGTTCCAATGGAAGTTGACAGTGAGACTATGACAATTTCTTCTCAAGGTGAAAGTTGTATGGTTACTGAACCTTCAAATAGTGAAGGTAATATTAAAGAGCAAAGTCTGTCTGATTGTGTCATATCAACTTCTGAACCTAAAGAAATAAACCCAGTTGAAACGGTGGACAATACTCTATTGAAAAGTGAAGCGGAGCCAAGAAAAGCTGTCGAAACTAACCCTATCCGTTTGGATTCCGTTGCGGACGACAGTATTAAAAAGCTTTCTAGCGGGGATACCCGAGAGGGTATCTCCAGTGGCAGTGAGGTCGTATGTGGTAAATCTGATAATCCTTTGGTTGTTGAAGAGCTTGTGAAGAAGGAAGAGGCGTGGGTTTGTGGTAAAGAGACACCAGTTGTTGAAGAAACCGTTACCAAAGAAGTTGCATGGGTATGCGGTGAGGATAAGCCTTCTGACAATGCTAAGGTCATGAAGAATGTTTCAGATCTTCCATCTGTACCAAGTGAAGATTTAACAAAGACGGATGCAAAATGTCCTGTTGTGGAGTCAGATCCCTCTGTGAAATCTGCGGAATACGCAGTCCCAGTCCTTCCTGAATGTACGAATAATCCAGAGTCCCAAAAGAATTCAACATCCGTCCTGCCTCAAGAGCTGACAGAGGATCCTGAAGTTGGTAAAACTGATATTAATATCATATCTGGTCCGGTGGAAGAAATAGTTTTAAACGTCAATACTGGGCTGGCGGAAGTCAGTTCTGGAAAAACGACGGAAAAGGAAGGGGTGAAAGATGCAAATCTTGTTATGGAGCAGACATCTGAGCCAAATCTTCCGCCTATTTCAGTTTCTACAGTAAATCTTTTCTCGAATGATTCAAGCAAGGCCTCTGATACTCCTGAAATTGAAAACGCACCAATTAAGAAACTGGCAGACAATGACACAAAAATTAGCTCAAACGTGAGCTCCTCTGATAAGCCTGAAGTTTCTTCTCCAGCCAAACTTAATTCAGGCCTTGTGTTGTATTCTGAAAGTTCTGAAGATAGTGAAGATGACAATATCGATACAGCACCTATTCAAGAAAAGTTAGATTCCTCAGGTAAACAAAAGGACGACTCTACTTCTAAGATAAGCGGTGATCCTGATAAGCCTGAAAAAGAAACGATTCTATCCTCCAGTAAAGACTCTTCAAAAACAAAATCTGCCAAGGGGGAAGAGCTAATTGTTGGTGATTATTCCAAGTCGGACGCTAAAACAACGTCAATTGAAATGGATGGAACGGGAGAAAGCAAAAAACCCCCATGTAATCCAGCTTCAGATGGGAATACTGTACCACGTGATCTCAAAGTCGATGAAGCAGCTTTAGATTCAGAAAAGCAATGCAGCAGTACTGATCTCAATTCTGCTATTAGTTCCAACAAAGCGGGACATGAAGAAAGTATTATTGGAAAGAAAGCTCCTGATTCTGCTTCTGCTAGTATTGTCTTAAGCCATGATAAGCAAGTTATTGAAAATAAGAGTGATACTCCAGAAAGAATACATGTAGCCCAAGGAAATCTTGCTAAACAGAACTTAGAAACATTAGAACCTACCGTAATGGAATCGGTAGCCAATAACGAGCAGAGAGATCAAACTTCTTCTAAAGACGACACAAAATTGTCGGCTTGTGCTGACCTAGCATCAGACTCTGTTGAGACCACTGGTAAACGGAAAGCCGAGGAAGATATTGAGTCATTGTCCAAAATACCACGATTAAATAAACCTGGAGAAGCCACTTCAATTGAATTTAATCCGATTGTAGGTGAAGCTATTGAGGAAGAAGTTATGAAAATAACTGGTGAAGGTTCTGGTGCTTTAAACGAGGGAAGCAATGAAAATTCTCCTGTTCCATTGGCTGCAGATATTCCAGGATCTCACGATGAAAGCATAGAGTCAGAAGAAAGTAGAGATGCGTTTCCATCGCGTGGTAGAGGTAGTAGACGGGGCAGAGGTCGAAGGGGCCGTCCCCCAGGCGGCCCGGCAAGAAATGCCCAGCCTTCCAATCCATCTCGTGGGGCTAATAGAGGTTTACGAGAAGTGGCACGACTAGGAGTATCTGTGGATACATTAGAAGTAAATGGGGATAATGAGAGACCTGTACGAGCAAGCCGTCGAATTGCCCAGATCCGTTTAAAAGAAGAGGAAGAGCGAAGGAAACTTGAAGAAGAACGTCTGGCACAACTAAAGGCAGCACAAATGCAGAAGAAAGCAAAGCAAGCAGAAAATCAGAAAAAGCCAACAGAAGAATCCGGTAGCCAAAAGTCGACTCCATCAAAAGGAAAGCGGGGGAGAAAATCCTTGAAAGACCCAGCGACATTGCCCCAGTCTAAAGATTACATCCCAAGCGGCTCCGAATCTGAAGATAATTCCGAGGAAGGAGAAGGCAGTGATGATTACGATGGACGTGGAGGAAAGAAGGGTAAAAGACGTCGAAGAAAGAATGGGAAAGCTAAGAAGGGTGGGAATCCTTGGGCAACTTCTGATGAAGAGGAGGATGAGGAAGCTGTCGAAGAAGAAGAAGAGTATCATTATGAAGAAGAGGAAGAAGAATTAGTATTTAAATCTGATCATGAATTTTCACCTGAGTCCGATCTTGGCGAAGATGATGACGTAGGCCCTTCTAGGCACGCACGGACAGCAAAACTGGGTAATACAAGAATTCTTAATCACCTTCCGTTTCGTTTTCCTTTGATTTTAAATGTATGGATATAAATAAGTTCCAACCCTTTAGTGCTTATGTTTGACCATTAAAACTTGAAACTGTCCAATCTTAGATAAAGGAGATAAATACGAGGAAGGAGGATGTTGTAAATGTGGAAAAGGTGATCATCCGGAATGGATCCTACTTTGTGATAAATGTGACAATGGCTGGCATGCATCTTGTCTTAGACCACAGCTTTGGGTTGTCCCTGAAGGAGAATGGTTTTGTCCACCTTGCCAACATGTAAGTTGATTTTCCACAATCGTTCCTCGTTGGTTATGTGAATTTCCTTTAAATCTCTGGATAATCATACTTCATTTTTGCAATTACAGAATATGCTAATTGAAAATCTCAGTAAGAACCTAGTTGAGTACGAAGGACTATTGAAGAGAAGAGAAAATGAAATCCTTCGAAAGCAGCGCTTGGCATACGTGGGAATCAGTTTAAACAACGTATTACCAGATAAAGAGAAGCAAGAAAAAGTTGAAATCGAGCATGAAGAAAAACACGGCCATGAAAGGAAAAAGCAAAGACGTCGCATCTTGTCTGACGAGGAAGATGAACTTTCTGGGGATTTTATTAATGACACTTCCGACGATAATTTATCTAGAAGTAGATCAAATTCTTCAGATTCTGAAGATGAACCAGTGTACAGGCTGAGAGCAAGAAGAACAAAGAAAGCATTTGATTTTAAAGAATATGATGATATGATCAATTCAGCTTTGCGAGTGGATGATGATGAAGAGTTGGAGGCGGAGGCAGCTGAGCAACCAGAGGTAGATGAAAATGGTGGCAGTCCTGGTCAGATTAACGGAGAAAGTAAGGAAGAAGAAGAGCACGGTGGCAAAAATGAAGCTTTTTTGAAACATTTGGAGAAACAAGCACAAGAGGAAGACGAGACTGATGAAGAACTTTTAGATGAGAAAGAGCGATTGCGGAGAAAGGGTTTGAAGACAAGTAGCCATAGGAAAACAAGAAGAAGGATTAATGATCTGGATGCTTACAGTGACGAAGATTCTGATGATGATTTTAACGCATCAGAAGCAGAGGATGAAGATGAGGAAGAAGTTGGTGAAGATGGCGAATCTGAATGGTCAGGGGATAAAATGGAAGAAGACTCTGATGATTCCATTGCTAAACGAGCTAAACGAAAAGAAAGGCATGGTAGGCTTGGGCGAAGAGAAAAGTATTCAGACAAGGGTTTGGTAAGAAGATCAACTAGGAAAAGGAAATCTCGTATTTCATGTAAGTAAAAATCAAGAATCATATGGATTTGCCAGCAAACGTATGTTAAGGTTATTAATTAGCTTTAATAATTATATCTTTCGTTTAAGATGATGAGAGTGACGAAGATGATGATGAAGAAGAAGATCAAGCCGATAAGTGGCAGTCTAATGAAGAATCTGATGAATCGGAATCTAATTCTGAATCTGATGATTCAACATGGGGAAAAAAGAAAAAGAAAGGATCGACACCTTCTAAAATGAAAATGTCAAACTTCCTTTTGGGCGATCCTGCCTCATCTGTGACAAAGGGTAAAGGAAAAGGTGGTGTGAAAAGGAAGAAAAGGAAAACGGATGAGGATGATGTAGACAAAGCATGGAATAGCGTGAGTGAATCCTCTGGTGATAAATTTGTTAGTAAGCGTAGTGCAGATACGGCTAATATCAATTTTAAGCAATATGCGTACAGACCACCCAAAAAACTTTAAATATTTGAGTTGCTTTACTTTTTGTAAAAACCATTAATATAATTTTTTACTAATTTACATATTTATTAATAAATCACAATGCTTTTAATTTACATATCTGCTTACACCAGTTTTTTGCAAAGCGTTATTTTGAGAGTCACAATAGCCACAGGAGACTTATGAGCCGAATTTAATTTTTATTCTTTCAAATGTAGGCACGGGGAAGAAAACAGAGAGACGAGCCGGTTGAGCGTAGAACAAGAGGTAGAAAAATTAACTTCAAAGACATATTAGATTCCGGGGAATCAGATGATGATGGCAATGTTCGTCCAAAACGGAGGTAAAAACTTGGCATGGATTCATTTCAGATGACTCTTTATGTTCTATGCATTCTGTATGAAAACAACTGAAATAATAATTACAAACTTTAGACCATTGTCGGATTCTGAGGATTCAAGAAGTCCTTCATGCTCGAGAAGACTGGCAGAAGAAATTAGGGCTGAAAATGCACGACAGGCTAAAGAGTATGAAGCAAAGAAGGCAGAAGAAGCGGCTGCGGGGACTACAAAGGTTGAAGAATCAGATCCTGTTAAAGTTAGTCTGCCGGAAGTATCTGAATCTCTTATAGCAAAGTCGGTCGAGACCAACAGCAATGGCTCCGTTTTGTCTCCAAACGTTACCCCAACACCTATAATCAATCAGGTTCTTATACCTGCTACATCTTCTCCTGTTGCATCCCCTGTTGTTGCATCATCCCCTATCCATGTACCTCCAAGTTGTTCCCCATTGCCTGCAGCTCCCATTTCGTCCCCTTTAACTGTCCCACCACTAACTTCAGGTTTGGTGTTACCTCCAAAATCATCTCCTATACCTATTTCAAATTCATCGACCCCTCCTATAAATTCACCGCCTTCAGGAACCAAACTCGGTATGCCACCAGCTATTCATCCCCTTACTTCAACCAAAAGTCCACCACCACTCCCTTTCCCACCAGCTGTTGGACCATTGAATTTGCTAACCGGAATTACTCCCAAACCCATATTAACTACTGTACCACCCCCTGTACCTGTAACTACCCCTGAGAAAAAACCACCTAAACAACCGAAAGGTTCAAGGGGAAATCGCAAATCAGAGCAGCAACAACATCCAACAGATTTAGAACTTGCTCTTATGAAACCAGTAAAGACTCCACCACTTCCACATGCTTCACCAAAATCTTCAAGTAAGAAAAACAGAGATTCCCCTGCTATCAGTGTTCCCAACCCAAACTTGCTGATGACAGGAGGAACTTTACCTGAAATACTGGGCCAAACTTTGGGCATACCTTCCCCATTACGACCTGGAGTACCAGTATCTCCTTCGAATTCACCAAAACCATCGTCAAAGAAAGGCTCTAGCGGAAATAGTGCTTTAAGTCAGCCTCATGGAAAAACACCTTCATCTCGCTCGGGATCATCATCGCAACAGAGTCCGCCGCCACCAGTTTCGCAAAATCTCAGTCCATCTATGCCGGTTGATATCGACAGAGTTCCAAATCCTGCCCTTTTCCAGGGAAATCCTGGGATGAGGTTTGTCTTTTTTATACGGATCTGGAGTTGTTATTTGGGAATATTTTTACAAAGCTAGAAATATTGAAAGGTACCATGAATATAAGTATTTCAATGGTCGGTTTCTTTATAGACCTTTCCATCCAATGTGGGTAAGGAACCCTGGTCCCCCGCCACCAGGATACAGTTCGTCGAACAGTTCAATAGTTGCGGCGCTTGGGAAGCCACCTCCTTTAAATACTTCAGCGTTTGGTGGACAACAAGGACCACCGCCTAGGTATTTACAATTTTCCAACCTAATTTTTATAATTATATGTAAGCAAAAATCAGAACTAAATGCAAATAATATTCAGCAGGCCTGGTTATCCATCACCTCCACCCTTACGCATACCAAATCCAAATACATCTCCCTTACAAGCTTTCCAACATTTCAAAAGGGACAGTCCGTTAGGTGGACCTTTGTATAGACTTCCTCCTGGACAGCCACAACCTGGTGGGCCGCTATCAAATATATTGCCTCCAGGTATGATGCCATCCCATTCTGCTGGACCAGAAAGGTTCTTCGGTGCACCAGGGCCATACGGTCATCCTTACGGGTTGCTACCCCCACATTCCCAAAGTCAGCATCCATCCCAGCAGCTATTTACTTCTCCATATGATTACAGGTAGGTCTTATGGAACTCGACAAAGTGAATGACACAGTCCTAAAACTATACGACAACTAGTCGTGTCAACACGATGGAAGTACCGTAGCTGAAGTAGTCAATAACAGAATTTATGCACATGAATTAACATAAGGACTTATGTACTTTTCCATACACATATATGCACTTTCATACGTTTGTGCATATATGGACATTTGACCCCTACATGCTAAGTAATCGAATCTGACACATGGTCCCTTAAGCAAAAATTATCCACGTGTGATGTTCTATCAGAATCAGAATCCACAATAAAAAAAATTGCCATATAAAAAGCATGTGACCTTTCTGTGACCCCCAACCCGCCCCCTGGGGACCGATTGACCTCAAGGTAGGCTGGTATCTTGCCCTGTCCCTAAGGTACCTTCACACCAAATTTGGGCCAAATCAGTCAAGCGGTTTCAAAGTCTTAGCGTGTACAGTCAGACGGACAGACAAACAAACAAAAAGCATATACCTAAGCTGAATACTTCAGCTACGGAATAATTAACAATAGCCCTGAAATATTTTATTTTTATTAGACCACCAGAAACTGCATTTAAAGAGGAGCCATTGCCTCCTAGAACCACTTCTTCATCCCTTCCAACCCCTGTGTCCAGTGCTTCATCCTCACCACCTCCAACATCGTCTTCTGCAACAACATCGACGACTAAAGACGAAGTATCCGCTGGGCGAGATAGTGAATTTGGAGGCTTAGTGTCATATTTTAGTAGTCAGAGATCAGAGGAAGATATGGATACCTAAACCTAAATGGTCTTGTTTTTCTTGATTTTGTATTTTTATAATGTAATTTATTGTTTATAATAACCAATCAAGCTCCTCCCAAACTGAAGTTGGTTCTACACTCTAATTGTTTTACTTTAATCACGGTATGATACAGAAACAAGATGGCTGTGACTAACTGTAGCACATCGTGTTACAATTATATTTTTACTATTGCAAGAGGTTCAGGAGTTACATGAATGTCAGGTTATTTAATCTATGCAAATGAGACCGCAGCCTACTTGCTGTAACTTGCAGATAGAAATGGATTTAACTACTAGGGTAGTCAGTTTAGGAAATTAAATTGTTGTAGGTTATAGGATAAGGATGAATAAGCAGGTACAGCACCATTACATTTTATACTGTTGTTAATAAACAAACAAGCAACATTATCGATTCTATTGTAGTATTTTATCATTTGTAACTATCAGGTGTTGTTTATGTTGTTCGGTGCAAAAGATCAATTTCTAGTGTACGTATTTGCAAAATAAATTATTACTTTAAAGGATTCAAGTGTAAATTCGAAAGACCAAAGCAATAATCCATCAAACATGAAATACAAGAATTTATTTTCAGTTTGATAATGTACGAATTGAAAATATTATTCCCATTAGAAAATATTATTTACACAGACTTAAAGGCAAAAATATACATATGAAATATTTTAAAACTAATTACGACCTAATCGTCTCTTTCAATGTATTCAAATGGCTCTGGAGGTGCAGGTTCGTCTCCTTCCTCCTCCTCTTTCCTCGGACCACATGCTAAAGTTAGTAATCACAAAAAATAGAGATTAGATTCGATACTTTAAAAACCTCATCATTACAGTCATCCCTTTTAATTTAACATATTGCTTATACCTGCAACTGGTTGAACAAGTTCTACAGGCTCATTCGGGGACGCATCTTGAAGTACTAAAATCCCACCATTCTTAATATCTTTTAATGGCTTCCAGCGTTTATCACTAACTTCCATGTACCGCAACTGTATATTAAAAATTAGTTAAGCGGTTAAAATATACATACAGATACCTTAAATACTGTTGATTTTGCTCAAGTTACAAAATACCTGCTGCTTCATAACTCGGGCAGGATTTTTTAACATTTCAAAGTTAGGCTCTTCCTTTTTCGTTTCTTTTTCTTTAGCTTCTTTCTCTTTCTCTTCTTGTTCCTTTTCCTTCTCTTTCTCCTCCTGCTCCTTCTTCTTGACTTCTTCATCAACTTCCATCGCCTCACCTTTCCCTGCAGCAGCGGCTTTAGCCTTATCAGCTTCTCTTCGTTTAGCTTTAGCAGTTACCTATGCATTATGAACGTAATAACTCATTAATGTGTTCAAGTGAATAGTCGAAGTTTTCAACAGCAACAGCTATGCATCAAAGTTAATAACTATCCCTTAATTAACATACCGACAGAATGGCTGTAGCTACGCGTTCCTTCTCTTCCTTCTTCGCTACTTCTATTACAGGAGGATATGCGAACATTGATGGTTTTGCATTTGACTTGAACTCCATAATAGGCATCTGGGATAAAAAAATAATTAATACTATTTCTTGCAAGTTTATTTGTCATCAAAGGTTGCAGTACATTTGAAAAGCTTACTTCGAGTTGCTTGTTGACAGCAACAACACAGGTTGGTTGGAATGCCAAACCCAAGCACAACGCCATTGGGAACCAGTACCAGTAATGTGTAAAAAGTAACATTCCTACCGCACCTTGTAACCATACATGTCCAGTTCTTGAGCTCAAACTAACGGTAACATTTCGTCCGCCGGCATCAATAATTCCTAGGGCTAAGATTGCTCCAAACTTGGCCATCACATCATCATGCTTATCATTTAGAACTTTAGTATACAAAGCTCTAAATTCCTTCACTTTCGGGCATAACACTTCTGTTTGTTGTATCAAAAGCATTGCAGATGCTAACAATGCGCCTTGCCGAACGTAATTGACTGGATCTTGAGTTAATGGTTCAATCAAAGCAATCGCTTCCTACAAGGAAACAAAATTTGTGTAAATTCGGCTTAAATTAAATGGTGGTACTTTGTACTTTCTACGCTTAATTTTCTATACCTTATTTCCACTTCCAGCACAGGCTATACCAATTGCAAGTGCGGCACCGTACCGTACGTGAGGATTGTAACTTTCTGTCAGAAGGGATACTACACTAGGGCATTGTTCAGGACTTCTGAACAAAAGGAACCCAAGTCCAATAACTGCAGCACGGCGAACATCATCATTTACATCTGATACGGCAACCTTCAAGAGCTTTTGGATAGCGGAGTTGGCTGCAGTGCCACAATAAGCCATTGCCACAGAGAGGACACCAGCACGGCGAAGCAAAGCATCCTAATTACCAAATGACGGAAATAATTGGTTCATACATTAATACTTAACATTGGCATTGGTCGGTTTATGGCATCAGTCAACAACCAAATAAATTAAGTGATAACAAGCACCTTATCTTCCAGCAGCTGTTGGATTAATGCATCAGCACTCTCTAATTTTCCAAAGCATAAAAAGGAAATTCCTAAAGCGAGACCTCGTAATATTTTTTCGTGTTGCGTCTCTCTGGCATAAGTAATCATGTCACGTATTGCGTCTTCATTCATAGAACCCAGCATAGTAAGACCCATAGCGATTCCAGAGGCTTCCCCTGTCACGGCATCATCCTGGTACAGATTATTTTTCAAAACCTCATAAACTTCACCACGTGCAGTCCCTAACCCCATAGACGCCAATCCAAGACCGAGGCATCCACCATGCCGTATCATTTCATTAGGGGCATCCTATGATTTAATTGTAGAGTTTTATAAAATAATTTGAAGGTCAATTCAATTTGACTTCTAACATATGCATCCAACATTTTGCTTGATTTCATTTTGTTTTGTTTTGATCATTTGCTCCCAATGTTTCTTCATTTCATCGCTCATAGGTTTCTTAACTTCTGCGGCTTCTGAAGACAAGTCTGCCGGTCTAGCAGCTTCATCACTACTAGCTTCTGGGTTAGCAGGAGCACTAGGAACAGCAGGTTCTTTGCCGCTTGAAAGACCAAGATCTTTCTTTAGAATTTCTAGAACTCTGCTGAGAAAATTCTGGGTTGCACTTTCATAAAGATCAAACCCGATTTGATAAGCCATCAATTGACTTTCAGGACTCTGTGACAGCTTTTTGATAACCTTAGCTGCTTCGTCAGCATTGTCCAAGTAAATGAGACATTGGCACCTATGATAACAGATAATATTAATATATTAAATAATAAGAAGCCAATATGAATTTTCTTGTAATAACCCATGAAAATTTAAATCCATGTTGAAAAATAGCTTTGTAACAGACTTACATGTTGACGTAATCTGGACTAGACAGTCCCGCATAAATTCCAACTAACGATTTTAGGATTGTGTCGCGGAAAGTACGTTCCCCAATTAAAGTCATTGCAACACGAAATGCATACGCAAGCATTTCAGATTCATTTCCACTCAAAAGAATGGCTTCGGCAAACCTGTTGGGAGCAATGTCGTTATTGTGTTTAAAAAATACTAATACTTGTTTGTATAAAATATTTACTTACTTATCCATTCGACGCGTTTCTAGTGCCACGCCCAAGGCCTGCTTAAACTGTTTATCCCTGAAACACTGCTCAAACATGCGATCAACAATAGACTTTATGTCATGTAAACGCTGGTCAGTCAGATCTATGTCGCCCGGCCATGCTTCCAATCGTGCTTGAATGTAGGCATCCAAACACTTTGCTGTAATACAATTATCAGTCTTTCAATTAAGAAAATTCTGGCAATAAAACTAAGTTTGAATTAACGTTTTAATTATTTCTTATTTCACTACATCACTTACTTAGTGTTGTCTCAACGTATTCATTCCTTTGAGTTAAATCGAAAAGTGGTCCGGCTTTTAAAGCGTACGTTAGGGAAACATCAAAAGCTCCCAAATGGTAGTAAACTTTGCTGACCACCAAAGCAGCCAACTGACGTTGCCTTTCGGGAAAACCGCTGTCTTCTTCCAAAATTTCACTATAAGTTAGTCATAATAATATCAACATAAAGTTAGTTACTTTTAGATATGGGAGTACTTTACTTTAGAAATACTTACATTTTCTCAACTGAATCGGCTATTTCCGGCCAAAATTCATTTACAATACTGTCAAGTCTTCTCAGAGCAAAAGTCTTCACATCATGGTTTTGCTCATCCAGAAGAGAGATGATACCAGCTACGTAAAAATAACATTTAACAAAGATAAGCTCATAGTTCCATGGGTTGACTTAGTCGAGACATATGCTGTAATTACGGACCAATGACATGGTAATCGGGTGCGAAATTGGAAACTTCAGTCCGACCGAGTAAATAATGAATGCAAAAGCCATGGGTAAAGAGAGGATTTAGGATGCTAATATGGCTGATACATAGAGCTATGCTATGAGACCATGAAAATTTAATATCGTTTACCTAATTGATGAAATTAATTAATTTGGAGAATTACTGCAAATGATCTGCCATATTATTCATAATGTTGCTGTCTTTGTATTACATACAGCACAACCCCAACGACTAATCTTGTCATTTGTAATTTATTTACGTCTAACATGCTAGAATATCCATACATTCGCATTCGAGAGAAGATTTACTAGCAGCAACCTCCACTACTCACTTTATCTGTAATGCATATCTTGTTAAATTAAGTATTTCATTTAAAAGCCCAGGCTATTCGGCTTTATCTTAACACTAAATAAATAACACAAACTATTATCTTCAGGAACTACAAAATATAAAACATCTGAGCTGATTGATGGCGCTGCGTTGTCACACATTCAACGAGTTAGTATTTACAGTACTGCTGCTTGACCAGGGGTAGGTATTAACGACTGTTTCTTCTTCACTGGTTCTGACTGCTTAGTCTTATTCTTCTCTTCCTTATTCTCCTTTCTTGGAAGATGTGGCTCTTCAGATTCTTTTGGTGCTTCTTCCTTACGAGGCTCTCGCTCTTCCTCAGTTTCTTCATCAATAAGTTTCTGTTCATCTTCGTCAAACTGTACCTCATCCTCCCCTTCCTCTTCCTCCTCTTCGTCTCCTCTCGACTTATAAAGGTCAGGGTACTTGGAAAAACACACGTGCATGCTTTCAAACGCTGGAAAACAGTCTGCTCCTTTAGGTTCCTCTTTACTATAATAAAAATACAAAACTTTACGTCAACTACATAACCATTATTTAATTCATAAAATTCCTAATATTTTAAAATTAATCATTTTTTAATCCCACCTGTAATGAAAACATGAAAATGCCGCCCGAAACTCAGTTCCACAAGGTCCACTCGCAGCTCCACCTAAGCACGGACATTCCCAGTTGATCTCTCCATTTGGTAAAATAGGACCATATTTACTAGGATCGTAGTTATCCGGGTCAAAAGGTTCTCTATCCTCCTCCCTCACTAAATCCCCTTCCTCCCCATCCTCCGTTTCGTCCACCTCTCCTTCATCCCTTGACACCAATTTGCTCTTCTCCTTAGTTGGCGTCAGCTGCATTTGAACATCCTCCATCACTTTCTTCCTACGTTCTGCGTCTCCACCTCCACCACCATCTGCTCCAGCGTTTGGACTATCACTTTCTGGCTCTTCTTTTGTTACAGCCCCTCCCATTTTTAAATTCTAATCTAACACCGGTTTTTTTCCTCCTCCTTAATTATTAAATACTACCAAACTAATACTAAAACTTTGCACACTATCCGAATTGCGCAGTACACTTTAGTATAACCTAAATTAGCCCTATTTTACCAAACTTTTAAACGTAAAATTAAACAGTAACAAAATACCAAACAGTTTTCAGTAATATTTTTCAGTTACATTTTCTACAACTGATTGAAATGTACACAGAAATTGAGGGATGATGAAAATCTCTTGAATTTTTGTCTCTAGAAGATAAGCATGAGCTCACGCGCCACTCTCCGTCTAGCAGTAAGGTATATGCGGCCATTCTGAGACTTCATTTAACGTTATCCTTATGCATTGTACCTACCTTACCCTATTCGCTACGCTATAAATAAAGTGCTGCATCATCATTCTTCTTCATACATTTATCCTGCATCCCTAAAAATCATACGTTTTCGTACATAAAATTAAAATGATAGATCATTTTGATTCAAAAATGATGAAAATTATGCACTGAAAACTTTCTTCGTTTTCGAGTTCTCTAATATTTGGAGATTTTATACTTCAAATTACATGAATAACGGAAACGCATACAGTCAACATTTAATGAACTATAACATGAAACTACAAGGACTAATTAATTGATCTAGTTAATTAGCTAAATCAATTAATGATTAACAATGGGAGCACTAAAACATCAAATGGTTTTAACATCTAATCAGCTGTGAGACGGCCAGTCTACATGTATCTATGAAAAGACCTGGAACAAATGGCCAAATGAATGAACTTTTACAGAATCTAGAAGAGATTTGTTTTGAAAGCTTGTTGATATTTATGAGAACTGGATACTGAAATTTGAATCTTGAATCTTGACTGGCCGACGAATGTTAAATACTCATGATACAAAAAATACTACCAACAAACCAAATACAGCCTGCAGGTGATGGGATGATTTTTGGTAAATTACTGATAAATCATAATATCCTTCTTTCCATTAACAAATACTGATTAATTATAACTTGTAATGGCATCATATGTGTTATCAAATCTTATTGATTTCTGATTCGCTGACTTTACTGACACTTTGTGAAAGCCGATGTACAATACCAAAAAATGATCCAATAAATCCAATCAGCCAAAATTCACGAGTTTTGACGCCATAATGAATAAACTACCATGTCATGTCAATCCGAGTCATCTTCAGCTTAAACTATTGCAGCTTAAGCTTAGTTAAGATGACCATAATCAAAACAATGTTTGTAGTACAAAAACACTATTCACTATTTCAAGTTTCTGTTTAATCATTTTAAGTAACGGACCGAAAAAAAGCCAAAAAATCTTACCTGCAGATGTTAACAAAGACGTCATTTTTGTGCTGTAGTTACCTCAAACCAGCTTCAATTAAATAATTTATAAAAACTGATGAAACTTTCAACTTTTTACTTCCGGACGCTTAAATGGCCGGAGAGGAATCAGCTGTCTATCTGCACACAACACACACCGATTAGATTGTGAATTACTTTAATTACAAAGTTCACTGAAAATGCGCTAAATTACTGAAAAATTCTATAAAGATAATTATTCCTTAGTTTACTTATTGTTTCGAAGCAATTGTTAAATGCTTTTATATTTGTGGGTTAAATGAAGCTCTCATCAGATCAGATACAAATACGACAATGTAAATAAAATCCCAACTTCTATCTTGTCATCTTAGCTCACTCAACTCATATATAGCTCCAAAAAATTCAACTTCTGCTGAGTCAAGGTCCATCCAATAAAATTCCCATGATTATTTACAAACTTTTTAATTATCGACTAATCAAAACATCTAATTAATTTTTTATAATTATATTTTAACTGCATTTTCTATTTCTAAACATTTTTAATTTTGTACAATAAAATGAGATATTGTAATGAAAGGCCCCTTTACAAGTGTAGCATTAGGTTTTGTAAGACTTTGTGTGGGACGCTTACAAGCGCTACACGTTCAATATTCTAAGAGGTTGTTCGGCATAAATGACTTGATCTGTAATCTCAAATGGACAAAGCTCATCTACTTTTATTGAAGGTACGTCAAAATATGTTTGCTATTGAAATGCAAACTTTTTGCACTTCCACTCGTATTACCAAATTGCTTGACGGGTACGTGATAATTAGTAGCATATATTCCCACGCTATCGTTATAATTTATAACACAAAATAAGTAAAAGATCATGTTTATGATGAATCATTGATGCAGAATTATAATTCAGAGTGGGGTAATTAATATTACGAAATCCAATCGTCACTAAAAAGGCTTATCATGGGCTTAAATGAATAGCTTATAGCATTGGATAAGGTGGCACATGAGGCTCATGCACTTTGTGTGCGCTATAGATCCCTAAAAATACTTTCGCCTAAACTGACTAAAAAATTTAATTATTTTGAGACTGAATAGAAAAATGCTTTTATTCACAAGATTGTTAAGACAAGACATCATCCAAGTTGTATGTAATTTAGGCCTTTTCAAGTCTTTCAAACAACTACATCAATCTTCAACCGGTTAAAAGTTCAGCTTCTACAGAAAAATGTTAAATGTTTTCTTACTTTCTTCGTAAAGGAAAGTAGAACGCATGGATAATGGAAGTCGGAGGTTATAGCTCTACTGATGTTGAACATATTATTCATAATTCATATTCATACCAAGGTCCATACATATGTAATAGGAATGGGTATCCTGCCTCTAATCCGTTTTCTCTCAGGTTACATAATATATCAAATTGGCATCCTCTAACAATCAGATTTTTGCATTTGCATTAACAACCGTATATTGTAATGTGGACTGTGGGAAAGCCCAATTATATCGGCTATGAAAAAGTGGTTTCCCAAGCCTGCTTCAATCTTTGACATTAATCGACTCCATATTCCACATCTCTTTTCCCTTCCGCGTCCCGGTCCCTAACGTTTAGCATCACGTATAAACACTTGTTTTAGGATAGGAATGTAATGTGCCAATTTCAGCGAATGTTGCAACGTGTCTTGTAAAAGCACGCATTTGGATGGGAATCAAATATATAGGTGATATTTATGTCTAGTGTCTAATTATTCAAGTGTATTTTTAATTAAGTTTAATTATCGACACCTTGAAGTGCTTACTGTATTTGTAGTAGTATGTATGTAACTTATAATGTAAATGTAAATACATAGGTATGATATAATTTACGCCAGTTTTGCAATCGCTCGTGGCTCGTGGTTTGTTTATTGTACAAAGGCAAAAGTTTTTATGAGGAAGTTTGTTTATACTACCAATAGTATGGATATAACAAACACATTACCTACATACCTTCCGATCCGTAACCTTTGTAAATTTCTTAGCAATGGCAATGTTTCATCCCAAAAGTATTTCTGTATGTATTTAGCTAAGTGAGTAAAGAAAGAGTGACAAGTGACTTTTCAACGTATGAACATGCACTATGCCTTTTACTTTAACCGGTTGTCATTGTCTACTGGATTATTTTTAAAATGGAATTGATGCAATGGTAAGCTGGCTTAATGAAAGACACCACAAAAGGTAGTCGAAGAAATCAGAAAAATCGTTTAAGTGATTTATCACGATTAATTAGCGAGCTTACGGAAGTACATTGAACAAAAAAAGCTCAAAATACAGGGTTCATATGTATTACCAAGAATCTTAAAAAGCGTTTTTTTATTCAGAGTGTGTTTCAATGCACATTTGCTTTCATTAAAAACAAAAACGCACGCCTTAAATTAGTAAGCAAAGCTAAGCACCAAAATATGGTGTGATTGATGGTATGTAGATGAGCAAAAAAATTAAAATTTTAAGGACGAATAAAAGCAGAGATAAAGATCCCTCAGCAGGGCATCCATGCCAGGCTACTAGTCTAATTTGTACGATTTTGCATCATGTACATATTATTTATCTACACATAATGTACCCATTCACCGTTTGGGTTTATGATGACTGGTCTGGTCTTCTTCTGAAAAAGTCAGGACACGGTCTGGATTCAGAAGCCTTTATTCTCATCAATCATATCCATCTTAAAAGGTATATAAATCGACGTTATGCTACGCGCTGTAGAAATATTGGGATTGAGAATTTCAGATGCACACACACACCCCACTAACGTTGAAAGTCTATATGATACGCTCAAGATTTTCATCGTAGCAAACCTAATATGTACATTTTACATATCTGAATCCCATGTATTTCCACCACGTTAACCCTAAATGCATTAGAGCATTTTGACTCAAGTATCCTTTCATATGTACACCACACGGATATTATGCTCAATGCTCTCTGCAAAAAGAGGGTGCACCTACTGAAAAACTTCTCTTGTGCATATATCCCAAACTCACAAACGGACGGAACAACACAATATAAAAACGGCATAGAGGCTCTATACTAAACACTATTGTATTGTGACATTTGTATACATAGTAATAGTAAAGCGAAAGCAAAAGATATTATGCTTTCAGCATTAGCATCATGAGAACACGGATAGATTTTCACAGTGACTTGTGAACTGTATGACTGTGTATATCTCATCAGCAGACTACACACGTAGTCTCTCGTCTCTCCTTTGAAACAAGAAAGAGTTTTTTAGAGTAATACATGTAATGCTTTGCAGGAGAGATATTTTTTCATATCTTTAGGGTTTTGGACTGGTGAGGACGAGACTCCCCTCTCAGTTGGCCACTTGCCTCCATCCTGGTCGTTAAGGAGTGAGTCTTACATATTTTCATCGAAAATTCCGTTCACAGACAGCTCTATTTTCTATCCTTTACCTTATATGTATATATAAGTATATAAATGTACCTTCACTTCTTTCTTAGAGACCATATATACCATCAGCATACAACAACCACCAACGAATATAATATACATACTGTTGTACTGCATAGAATATTATATTACATCGCAACGATAGCATAAGGTTGTAAAGTGGAACCAAGTCACAATTATTATTTATCGGCTGAAAAATAAAAATTCTCTTGGTATGTTCCAATATTTTTTCGTGTGGACAATATAGAAATTGGTCCGTGAACTATTTACAAGGTTGTTGGTTCTCAAAAAGGTTCATCATCAAATTTGTATCAGTTACTCATCATCAGTTTCTTTACTAGAAGCCACGGTATTAACAAAATTGTAAAGAATACACAGATTAAGTTGCTTTGAGTGCAACAAATAAAGTTAAAAAGAACAAAACCCAACATAAAAAGTGATAAAGTTATAAGAAAGTCGGTTTCCGGATAGAAAACAAATCTGCTACATGAAGAATAGGAAGAGTTTTTGTG
>JAHZNG010004844.1:0-18502 GCA_027744375.1 Orchesellides sinensis
CAACCCTCTAGCCAACAATCCAACGACCCGCTAGCCAACAATCCAACGACCCGCTAGCCAACAATCCAACAATAATGTTTTTTCAAAGAACTTTTTAAAAGCGTGTAGTAATGCTAATTAAAACTAGTTGACGTAAGACGTTATACTATGGAAGCAGCGAAAGCAAAGCCATACATTCACCTGTAAACGATAATATTGCATATTTTTCTAAACATAACCATCAAAATATGCCATTTACATATTTTTCATGATTTTACTTTAAAAATATGCCATTTTCATAATTTTCAGAATGCAATCCTTAAATTTTATCATATACACATTTTACATAAAACTCTCCGAATATGCCCTACATCATGTTTTCTTCATAGAATTATCAAAATGTACAATGTACATCGTTTCCAGACATGCACAATCTGCCAAACTTTCTCCGAGCAAGAAAAAAATTTTCTCACTTAAAAGTCCAAAAATTTCTCCGTTCTGCTGTCCAATTTTTCTTGCAACCACACACCTCCAAACTATGTTAAAAATTTAACTTTTGCTATGTACTCTACATTACGAACATTGACGTTTGGTAAATTATAGTAGAGGTAAAGAAATGAGTTTGTTTTAAAAATTATCTCAATCTATTCATGCAATTATAGCAACAGTCTGTTTCTTATTAACTTTCGAAATCCTTTTCGAAAGTTAATGGTTTGAGTAAGTTGTCTGTCTGTCGGTCTGTCTGTCTGTGGTCAGGTTTATTCGGTAACTACTAAACCGATTTGGTTCAAACTTGGTTGATAGATAGTAGAGGTCAGTATAACTTATGGGATTGATTATGGGACCTGTAGGTCAAAAGGTTCGAAAATTACAGGGTCAAAGGTCATAATACATTTTAAATGGCAAAATTTTTTTTAACTTGGTTTTAGATGGTAGGGGTCATTATAACTTATGGGAATGATTTTGGGACCTGTGGGTCAAAAGGTTCGAAAATTACAGTGTCAAAGGTCATAATACATTTTAAATGGCAAAAATTTTTTAACTTGGTTTATAGATAGTAGGGGTCATTGTAACTTATGGGTTGATTTTGGGACCTGTGGGTCAAAGGGTTCGGGAATTACAAGGTCAAAGGTCATAATGCAAACGCCTGCAAACCATTATCCATACATAAAACGCCTTTAAATGATTTCGAAAGTTTCGTTTCGTGGTTTACACCAACTAGTTTAGTCTTCCTCTGTACAATATAACGCTATGTTCCCAATGTTGTATTTATTCTCTGGAAAAAATATTACCACTTTTGTAATTCAGAAGAATGTGTATATGTGTGTAAGGCAAGCAAGTGGTTTTCATGCGGATAAAAAATACTCTCGGCTCACTCATGGAGGAGAGCTATGGTACAACTAAAAATGGAGATGATGAGAATGAAAGGATATTGACTGACTGAAGAGTAGAATGGATATAATATGCTTGTGAGAGGAGGAGATGCTAAGAACAGTTTCCGTATCATGCGTGTATATTGGATTGTGAGTCACTTCACATTTTTGTTCTTTGCTATTAACTAAGAGCATAACCGCTCTTATGTATACCTTCTTACCTTATGTGCAGACTTACTCCTACGGGCAAATAGTATTCATATGTACACTTTTAGCCTTAAATTGTTGTCTTGTTGTTATTTTTAAAAAGGTTTGTAAACTGAAGTTACTTCTTGTAACAAGTCTATATTTATACGCGTTGTGCATCGGACCGAAACATATTTTTTTCACAGTTTGCTGGTCATAAGGATAAAAATATGACAAAAAACATGGGATGACAAAACATATAACAAATACCTACGTACCTACCTAAAGACATTAAGGACTGCTGTCATATATCATTTGTACCTAAAGTTTTCGTAAGAAAGTGACGCTGTATAACAGTAAGGGATTTTAGGCAGTGGTTATGATTTTTTATGATTACTTCAAACAAAGACATAGAATGGTACAGTCAAAGGGTTCGGGAATTATAAGGTCAAAGGTCATAATGCAAACGCCTGCAAACATTACACATACATAAAACGCCTGCAAACCATTATATGTACATACATCAAACGCCTGCAAACCATTATACATACAACAAGCGCTTGCAAACCCTTATACATATATCAAACACCTGCAAACCATTATCTATACATCAAACGCCTTTAAATGATTTCGAAAGTTTCGTTTCGTGGTTTACACCATCTAGTTTAAAAAGTTACATGCTATATGTTAAGGTATTAAAACTAATGAACTCCAAGTAGGAGTGTTCATCAGTTGCTGTTGTTAGTCTTCTGCATAAAATAATTTATCTCCACATAAAATATTGTACCACTTGCAATAAAAACTTTTACGGTTTTGGAGACTCGGTCCCCATTTCTAGAAAATTATCGAGTTCCTGGACAACCTTTCTAAAGAGTTTTCGATTCATGATGCATATTTTCATGGTGATAGATCTTGGTCAATGTCACATACATGATTAAGCTATCACTATAAGAATTCCATTTATTCAGCATAAAGTACCTCCTTAACTCGCCTCCCTTCAAAGAGTCAAGTACAGAAAATGAACTTGACACTATCCAATGCATGTTATTCACAAATACATATATACATTTGCTAAAAATGGATACGTAAATTTTTACACATAAGTAACACTAAACCTACGGAATAACTAAGAATGCATAAGATAACACATAAGGTGCCTAACCTTCCTCGTCATGTAAGTTTTAATACATAATATTCTATATACCAAATTTACAAATGGTTGAATGCAATCTTGCTATACTTATCGTATCTAATCATAATCTAAGTAACAGGTCAACAAGTGTTTAATTTCAATGTCAACAATTTTTTAAATTGATATTTTAAAAGTTGCTATATTGATTTATCCAAAGCAAAGAAACATATATATATAATATATATGGGTATGTAATAGTAGAAACTTGTAGTACTACAAAAACTTTATAGATGCCGTCACACTGGCTTGACAAGAACAAAGGTAATTCTGTGTGAACACCCCAATGAAAATTGGAAACGAGATAATATATTTCTCATATTGATAGAGAAAATAAGAAACTACTATATCAAAACTAGTTATGTAACAGAAAATTCAATATTAGAATTAACAAGCATACTGTACCATTTAAAAGTAATACAATAATACTTGTGGAGTCACACAAGTCTGCATTTCCTAAAATAAAGTTAAAAAGAAATGTATTCTACGACGGATTAAGATTTTAATTAGTAAAATACTCATGGAATTATAGCTAATTGTTTGATACTTACTAAGAAACATTAGCTTTAGTTTTACCGTTACCAAACTTATTTTTTTGATACGAATGCCAGAAAAAATATCATACAGACAAAAAAAACAAATATATAAATCCATAAGATTAAACTACCAGAGTATGACTTGCTTTCACTTTCCTCTTCTTGGTTTATGATAATGCTTTCATTCATAAAACGATCGACCTTTGGAGTTCCTGTACAAAATAGAAAATGGCTGTAATATATTTCATAACATTTACAACTATATTGCAGATGTGGCGTCATGTTTTAAACATAGTATTTTTATTAGTGGCAAAGCCCATACCATCGTCAGAAATAATATTGTTGATATCGTCCTTTAATTTTATAAACTGCTTTGTCAAATTGTTGCTGCCCATGGGCTGGTTTTCGGTGCTACCATGACTTTCATTTTGTGTGGGTTTGAAATGGTGTTTAAGAAAGACTGTGTGATTTTGGTATCCATTCGAGTCTGGCACAGGAAGAGGAGGAAGAAGTTGGGGTTGAGCTTGATCACCTACAGCTACAGATGAAGCTTCATTATATCTGGAAGTTGATTCCACAGAAACGTTCTTTGGAAGCTGAGGCGAAAATGTTGTGGCCTTTTCAAGCAGAGTTGATTTAACTTGAAAACACAGACAACATTTATAACTTACTACGCATCAAATACAAGTCCTGAAACCCGCCCTTATACAAGTATAAGTTTTATTTTCAATTTGGATTTTTTATTTACCTGTCGTTATGGATTTTGAGTCAGTTGCCTTGGATGAACGTTTGTAGTCATAAAACAGTGCCAAGCCAGGGTCAAAGGCCTGTTTATATAAAAGAAGTCATAAAACTTGGCATTTAGATCATTCAAAAAAAGGGATGTTGGTTTTGAGATATTATTGATAAACTGGCTTCTTATAACTCAAAGCATGCAAAAACACCGTATGTCTTGAAAAAACTAATATATCAATTTATTAAGCCGTCACTATTTACTACAAGTACTTCATATAAATTGTTAAATATGCTTTCCATATAAAAAGATATATCCAAATAAACTTTATAAAATATTATAGCTTAATTCAAAAACCATACCTGAACTAGAGGCGTTACGAAGCACATTATTCGGATGAACAATAAAAATAACGGTCCCATTACAAATATATACTTTTGGAAAAACTGATCGACTTGAAAATATTTAGATAATGCTTCAATGCTTAATGTCTTTAAGTGATGATTCCTCAGGCGAACTGACAAAACAACAAGGTATTAGAAAAGCCGCATGGTTAGCCACAGTACTGCGAATTATTCTCATGTGAAAGCAAGCAAGAAGCATGAAAGAGATGGGGATAAGAGATAACGTATGAAGAGAAGAAATAAGTATGTACTTAAAAGATCTGAGCTGTGTATTTCCTCAAAGCCTAGACGTAGGTAGGTAATATGCAAAATTCAGAGCATTTATGGATATGTCAAAGCTACTTTCATAATAATTATAAAAAGTAAAACTGCATGCAAAGATTAAGACATTGGGAGTTCTTTTTATTCTTGTATAAATGACCATAAAAGCTCAAATAATAATTAAAATACTCTTTTGAGTTTGAATAATAAAATTCAAGATGACTTAAGGAGATTCATAAGACGAATCAGAAGTGCTAGACAGCCCTTTTCCAGATAGTTCAGCTTTTCGTGCTTCTCGAACCCTCCTTTCATGTCTCCTCCTTCGCCTTCGTCGATCTTCCCTTTCACGCCTACGTCGTTTGCTATCTCCGTCAAGGTTCCACTTTTTTATGAGGGACTTATAAACAAGCAGCATCATCAAAATAAATCCAAACAATATCAGAAGTAGTATCATGAACTCAGGCTGCACCTCCATCCTTTAGGGACAAATACAAAAAACAATCTTTAAAATATCTTTGTCAATATAGATTTACACAATTTCAACAAAACACATATCACTAAACAATAAACTACACACTTACTTATCCATTATTACGTAATTTCGATAACCACGGATTACACAGTTAAAAGGACAAAATATAAAATTAGAAGTAAAATTACTTAAGTTAAATTTTTATTGTAAATTTAATTGAATAGACTGCTTTTTAAAATTTTAAGCGTAAGAAAAGTGAGATGTACACGCTAACAAGAATTCCAAGTGTCAATCGTCGAAGACAGAGCTCGCAAGCTTTCTGCATCACACTGTCTAGCTACATTAAGTAAGCCTTTACACAAATGTATTACATCGGTAAATATTATGACATGGCGCGAATAAATCAAGCAAGTACTTATGTCAAGATGCTGGGATCTCAAACCTGATTGGATTATCTAGCACACGGGCGAAATTCGCGAGTAAACTCCACTTTGTTTACAATTGTACCTACAAGCAAACTTAGAAAGTCTACACAGGCCCAGCAGTTAGTTCGTTACTCTTTAGGTAAATTATTAGATAATGCTAGTTAATATTCAAAATGGTATTAACAAAAATAAATTTGAAGTTTTGTTTAAAAACGTGGATTTCTTTGTTCCTGCTGAGTCTAGTTTTGAAAAAGTAAGTACCTACTACGCATGTATCAATAATAATACTTAGTCTTATTGCTTCAAACTCCTAAAAATTTATGAATTACTATGATTGTTTTACTACATATTACCAGTGTGTCGATACCCAATACAGCTGAAGCCCGACCGATACCCGGCACGCAGATTGAGTTATTCAAGGAACAAGCTATTCCATTTTCTTCCAGGCTAAAGAGAAGCCCCAAGGTCAATATTTGTGATTGTTTGTAGTTGTTTTAACATAATTCTAGAATTAGTTTTTAGAATTCTTGTTAAGTTTATGTGCGTTTGTTTTTACAAAAATACTATTAGAACAAAGAAATTAGACCATATTATATTATCCTAAAATATACGTGTTTTTTATCACTAGATGCGACTAGGTAATCGTGGAATCATGACGCCACCTCATGGTAATCAAAATACCGGACTGAAGCAAGTAAACCCTGGAAAATCCCAAGGATGGGGCACAACAAGCGTGTTTGAAAAAACAAAATTGAATTCCAAGCCAGGTGAGTTAGTATTTAAATCAGTTCAAGTATTCATGTTAAGTTGGCAAAATAATTTGATTTTTATCTGCTTATCTAGCGGACGCAACAACTCAGAGAAAAAAACCGGAAACTTCTACTAAACCAGAAAGTCGCTCTAAAACTCATAACACAGATAAGGAAGGGAACACCCGGCCGGGGTTGAAACCTGCCAATGGTTAGTTTTGTTTCTGAAATACAAAAATGTAATTTGTAAACAAATAAAGAATTTAGTATCCTTTTATGATAGGTACGAAATCATCCAATGGATATTTTGACAAGCAACGTAATAACACGTCAGGTCCCCTAGAAGCGCTTCGGAATGATGAATCAAAGTCGGAAAGAATTCAGAATTTAGGCGTCAGCACCCAACCCAAACCTTCACCGCAACCTGGAAGTCTCTTCAAAACTAGCGAGTCATATAATAAAGTGAAGTCGAAAGCTAATCAGGTTTTTAATCATAATATTCTGACCTTTCTTAAGGGATTGGGCGGAGCAATAGTTGTTTCTTTGATTGCAATTTGTTCTTCTTTCAAAAAGTCTTTATGCAAGCAACGAAAGCAGAAGGACAAAAGAAAGAAGAGAAAAAAAAGAAGTAGGCAAGACAGATCCTACAGAAAGCATGCAAGACGCCATAATTTTCGAAATGTTAATATTAAAGTGTGTCCAAATTGCAGAGTACTCCACGCCAAGGCAGATAAAATGCAATGATGTAAATTTTAAACGTGTAATCCGAAAAACCAAACAAATATTAATTAGGAAAAATATATGGAAAGGCATTTAATAAATTACATACAAAATACAAAATCTACCGTAATAATTGAATTTCAATCCCATTGTTTGAAGTTACTTTTTATTACTTTAATACAATACCAGCCTATAAAATACATAAGCAAATCAAAAATCTTACATCAATTTGTTTGGCTTTCTCTACTAGCTGCAGGAACGCCTTCGTCTACGTAAACCCCTCCGGGACCGTCGTTTAGTTTTTTTGTGAGCTTTTCCAACGAAATATAACCACAAGCATGTTGGTAAGAATAGTAATAAAAATCCAGCTAGGCCCAATATTGTACTCGTAGGCGAATTATCAGAATCGTCATCTTCATTATCGTCTGTGGTACCTATTAAGCAGTAAAACATGCAAAGTCATAGAATACACTGCTAAAGCCTCTGAGTGAGTACAAATTGCAAATCCTGGAATGAAATTACCTGTATCTATATGAGGTGGGTTAGTTGATGTATAAGGTGGCAAATCACTAGGGTCTTCTTCTGTTAAGAGGGTAAAATTACTGTATCGATTGATTTATATTATACTATTATCGTTACTTAAACTTCAAAAGTTACCATCAATCGATTTAGCTTCTTCATTAGTCATCAGCTTTTCTGTAAAATATGAGTTTCTTTACTTTATTTATTGACCAAATGACTTAACGTTTTCAAAATTTACATTTACCTTTGAAGAAGAGTACAAACTTTGTTTCATTTATAGTTGCCTTAGCCGCTGATACGTTTCCACCTGGTATAAAAAAAGTCGTGTTTAAATAGATATATCATTGTTGGTGAAACTATTGTTTAGGTTAGTATATAATTGATGGAAAATAGTTTTCAAAAGTTTTAAATTATACTCCTATTTTGAGTTTTTTACATTCAAAATATGCTAAACATACTCCGATTTGCTACCATATTAAATAGTCTTAATTGCTATTATGTAAATTGGAAAGCGTAATGTCTTACTTTCTAGCTCCTCGGTCATCAGAGAGTTACAAGTCCCCCAAAAGCTCGATGGAAAAAGCTTCCACCTTACTGGATGGGCTACAATATCAAAAGAATTTTTATATTCTTATTTATCAATGATAGATTCTTGGCATATTATTTATAGGATTAGTACCAAAAATCAAGTCCCCATAAATACTTCCGATTTCGTCATGGCGCTCAATATGGCCATCTGCATCTACTATAATACGATAAGCGAAAATCATTATTTGCTTATAAATTTATATTTAATAAAAATAAGTACTATCCTTACCCTGAAAAGGCTCAATTGATTCATATAGCTCACACCTTGGACAAAACCCAGCACAGCCTTAAAATTAAAATGTAAAGAAGAAGAGGCATTAATTTATAAAACCACTGTTGGAGTGTTTTGAAATACAAGTCCCAAATATGTAATCATTAAAAATCATCCACTAACTACTGTCTCATATTTAGTTAAGAGTTCTCTAAGCAATGTTGTATACAGTAGTGCTATTCGCATTTCGCGTACATACTTCGCATCCTCCAAAAACTCCGTAGTTTCTTTGTTACTCCAATTAAAATCAAATCGCATCTTTCGGAGTTTACAAACGAAGTGTAAATAGCACTATTAATATTGTTTCATCGAAAAGGGGTATAAATTGTAAAAATGCTGTACCAACTAGCTGAAGTTTATTTATCAACAAAAATTATATATTTCAACTAGATGTGTATTTGATACACGGACTTTAATACAAGAAATCAGAATTCATGACAAATCCAAAGTAATGCCTTTCTTAGTAACATTATATTAATTATTTAACTTCCCCTTACCTTTTAGGACTTCTTTAATAAGATATTGGTAAAGCTGCAAATATAGCAATCAACATGATGTTTACTCTACACTTTGCATACTGCTTAATGGTTTTAATATTTTAATACTACTTACTCGTTTCTCACAGCTAGAGAGCAAGGAGTGAACTGTAACAGAATAAAAAAGTAAAAAGAAAATTATATGGTGACTCTGAAATTTAAAAAGCATAGTTTCTAACAGGCTTAACAGTTCATAACAAAACTGGCTTAAAAGACGTTCGATTTTCAAAGGATCTTTTAGCTTGGGTTCAGTATAATTAAAAATCTTAGGATTTGTTTTGCCAAACATGAATGTCATTCAAAAATCAACATGTGCTTTTTACATACATACACATGTTTACTTGGGTATCATAATCATGTATATCATATTTTGTACAGATTTGCCTCCTGCCTTGCTCTTAATGGCAGTTGTGAGACGTATGCACATATTTTTGCTTTCCTTTCATTATAAATACCATTAAGTTTTGTCACCTGATCCGGTTGTTTTCCCTCAGTTCAACGAGTTTTTAGAATATAGACGTAACTGGACGATGGACAGTCTAGAAGACGAATACATTCGGCAGCATAGAGAAGTTATGGAAGGAGCTGTCACTAAGTATCTGCAAGTTACAAAAGGAACAGTTAACAGAGCGATCAATGAAGTACTTCTTAAACATGCCGCTTTGAAACAGGAGGCACTAAAGCTGGACAATTTAAAAGATTACTTACTATTATTTATTAGCAATGTAAAAGATCTTGAAAATCTACCTACAGTTTTGAAGTTGTCTGCCGATGACATCCAGCGCAAGTTAATGGAAGCAAACTTTAACATTGCTGATATCGAGGAAATCCAATTTTGTCACCCTAAAATGACATCTTCTTCTCGGAAACGTAAAGACGTGGATTCAAAAATTGTGAAATCTAATAAAATAGGGCAAGGCTTTTCTGCTTTTAAACCTAATACTGCTAACCCTGGCCAACAATGTAATGCACGTCGCGAAAGATCCGCTTCACCAAATGAGCTCGTGAACTCTGGAAGTAACTTAATACAACCCAGCTCTGACAATGCGACTTCTGAGGGTGCGTCCACAGGTAATTTACAAATTCTGTTTAGATGTTTTTATTAAAGTTTAAGCAATTCCATTTATATTAAAGAAAGAAAATTATTGAGATTCGTGAGGCTTAAACCTTCATTTCAATGTTATGAATTTTTGAAATTTTGCATGATATTTACATTTTTTGGAATATTGTCTATAAAAATGGGATGCACCATATTTTTATCGTAACGAATTTATTGATTTGTAGACGCTGAAGTACCGTCGTTGACTTTAAATGGATCTGGCGAAAGAAGCAGCTTTATTCAGGTTATGGGAGTTGTGGCTGACGACGGGGAATTAGTGCCATTGGAAAATACGGAAGGTACTATTCAAATAATTTTTTCAGATGACAGTTTAATGTCTTTGCAAAGTACTTAGTTAGTACATAGTAGGTGTCTTTCGCAAAAAAGTCGAGAAAGAGGATGAAGTGTTTGATAAAATTAGTTGAAAATTTGTTAAAATGAAAAATTTAGGTTGATTAAAGGCTACTAAGCTAAACTTGATATTAATTTCTTCTTTCATGCACTACATTCTTTCTTTTGGTTTTCGCGTGTAATGTTAAGCATGTGCCCATTTATTGCATACTCTATGCCTTTATCTAGTGTCCACTACTCGCTTGGTGGGTGGCCTGAACAAAGAAATGCAACTATGTTAATGAACGGAGTTTTTTTGCATGATATGAAAAGCATATATTTTAAACGTAAATTGCCCGATAAATTTTACATAAAACGAATATTAGGGATAGAAATTACAATTAACAATAAAAGCTTCGAGACATAAAATTTTCAAAGCTTCGTTATCATTTAAAATTTCTCTAAAATAAAGATACACTGAATCAATAGCTTTGGACTCATATGTTTCTTGTATAAAATTGTTCTTTAATGGAATTAAGTTTACCCGCCGGCCGTAGGCAACTTAAAAAACAACAGATATAGTACTTAATACTTGCTTCCAGTTTGTTCGCAATCTTAGATTGGCTTTAGGTGAGCGGTTGCTGACATGCTCATTTTTGTATTATTTTAAGTGTCGACGAAAGCGCATAACACAAATCAAACATTAGGAAAGCCTTACCAATACTTCATACTAAGCGCACGTAACATGCAATACTTAATCGGGTACATTTTGTCTAAAATAAACTGTAGCCAAATCAATGATGTTGTATTCATGTCTCTTTTGTGCAAGTTTGGTTTTAATGATGGTTTTACTTTACCCGCCCTCCTTAAAGAACTTAAACGGATTAAGCACTAAGAATGGCTTGTAGAATATTTGCAGTACCTTAGGTTGGCTTGGGCTGAATCATTTTTAACATGCTTGTTATTTTAAGTACCGATAGAAGCGCAAAACACAAAATTGAGCACTAGGAAAGTCTTGCAAATTAGTCTTATACTTGTAATAAGCCTTAGTCTTGCAAATACTGTGTGTGTGCAACAGGAGTCTTTAGCTAAGCTATGAGGCATCTGTCTTACGTTACTTTGTATGCAATTCAGTAGCTTGTTAGAGTTTTAACTGGAAACACGCTAAAATTGAGGTTTCTATATTTTTAAAATGAAGGGTGAGGAACTGCAGAGATTATACGAGGACAATTGGAATTCGTTAGGCGTTAATCCACGTCGTATAGCAGAAGTGCTTTTAGAGGTTTCTGGAGGCGATAAGCGACGCTTAGCTTCAAAGCAGTATGACTCGGAAAATGGAATTTGGGACAAAAGTGTTCAACTCCTTTTCCCCAATTCTAAGCCAGAGTTACGAGATAGGCTCATCCTGTTCAGAATCTGGTTCTTTAACAGGAAAGGGGTTGACGTAAGTACAAGTGTTTTTTTTTAATTTATAATATATGCTACGTTGGTTCACAATTTATTGAAGATGATTATTGGTTTTTTGATGGTGAATATAATTCATATTGGAGGAATACTGTAACTCAAATTTGAATGAATTTTTTTGAACGCCTGTAGCAAATTTATGATGAACTGCGAGGGAAGCCTCCACGAGGCAATACCTATACAGACATTGTTCCCCCTCCAGAGGATTCCCTTCCTTGCATCTGTGAAAAAGTGTATACGCCACTGCCAGAAGAGAGACGGATTCAATGTAAGCTACGCTATGATTACTTTTAACCCTAGAAGTTTTGTGTTGCTTGGTTTACACTACTTAATATAAATTGTGTCCTGTTAATTAGGTGACGTTTGCCTGAGGTGGATGCATGCAATTTGTTTAAGGGTACCAATAGATGAATTTGGGGAAGATGATCAGTACGTATGTGCGATTTGTACTGGTGACATGGAGATACCACTGATGCTAAGCCAAACTCTTAATTCATGTGAGTGACCTATATTTAAATCGACATATTTTTTAATATTGTTTGTTGCGAACATTGGTATTGCATAATTTATGATTTTCAGCTCTCCCCTCAAGCCAAGGAAGTCCATTCGGACATTCAACACCATCTGCTTCTATCCAGCAACCCCTACAACTTGATGACGATGAAAATGTAACCATAAATGACGATCCACCCCCTTGCCAAGGCTTAGGATTTTCAGATTGGTAAAGCTCCATTAATAGTATCCGCTAATACATATATTTACATATATGATCGATTGATTTGTTTTCCTGTGAGCAGTGAATCAGACAGCGATGGCAGTGATGATGAACAAGGAACAATTGGAATAGAGCGAAAAACGAAATCTGGTTAGTCTTATGCATAAAAACAAAGTGAATCAAAAGCTATTTAATTCAATATTTTACGTTCCTTTTATAAATAGATTCATCTGATTCAGACATCGATATTCAGATTGGAACACCAAAGAAACTTGTTTATGGGAGTCAAGGATCAGATCCTTTTGCAACACCTCAGAAGGCTAGAGTCCAGCCTACTCTAGAAAACTCAGCTGCGGTGCAAACTACAAGCGAAAAACCTCTCGACGTTTCACATCTTCCAAAGGAATTTAGTTTCTCACTAACACCAGAAGAATGGGGTAAGGTGATGGAGATCAAGAAAGGCACAGATGGGAAACGAAAGGAGGACTTTACTTTGCAACACGGTTCAAAGTACGCCAACTTGTTAAGTGCCAAATTTGACGAGGTAAACACTCAATGTGTTTTGGCATTTTACCTGAAGCGCTTAAACAACCCAGATGGATCTGGAAACTTCTTCTACTGCTTGGCTAATTGTACTAGAAGCTCATGTTCAGCACATTGGCGATTTACATGTTCTAAGCCTCCAAAGCTCAACAATGATTTAAAAATTAAAGTGTGGTAAGATGATTTTTTAAATGAGATGTATCCCTCACTTAAACTATTTTTAATTTATAAACAATATGCATTATTAATTTGTAGCTTACTGAGAGGTGATATGGTGCACTACGCTTCCCAAACGAGGTCACGGCGTCTAACTGGCGAGTTAGACCTTGAAGCTCAGCAGGCTATGAAAATTAGAATGCCTAGGGCTGAACATCTTCACCGTCACGTTACTGCCAATCTGGAGGCTGTGAAAGCAGGGAAGTTGAACCAAGTCAAAACCCGGGAAACGTTTGCCAAAAAGAAGGCAAAGGTACTTTGCTAAATTTTCTATCGTTACATAAAGCTTTTTTGGAATATTTAAAACATTGAAATTTAATGTTTTAGGTTGAATCAGCTGATGATCTTGCTTTACATGTCTTAGTGGACTTGGCTAAGAGGGCCTCTAAACTGCACGAGTCGTTCCCGGATAAAAACATTCCAGGTTATATTCGGGAGATTTCTATTTTACCATTCAAAGTTGATTTGTGGACACGGAGGCAAATGGAAGTACTAAAGATGTTACAAAAAAGCCTTGGCCATAGGATATCATTGCAACTTGATGCTACAGGGGATCTGGTCCGCCCTCTACCGGCTCCTTTTGATACCAATAAGCCACTGTTGTATACTCTTATTGCAAGGAATCACTTACAACAGCAGACCCCAGTGCCCATAGCGGAATTTATTTCAACTGAAGGGACTGCTTTCTCTGTAACCTATTTCCTACAAAGGTTTTTTGATGCGTAAGTTTTTATGATGACAAAAAGTTTTACTAATGCATTTGTTATCAAAAAGATGACAGTGTTATATGCAATTTTTTTTTCAATGATACTGAAACTTGCAGATTTCAAAAGGAATGCAAGATCGAGGATAAGTTTTATGGATGTGGGAAAATTGAAACCGATTTTTCTCGCGTTAATCTAATGGCAATTGTGCGTGTATTTATGGGCATTAAGCTGGAAGACTATCTAAACTTATACTGGGATTACTTTACGAAAAGCCCAAACTCACCTACAGGAACTATGGATATATTTTGCACCCATATTTGCAGGTATTATTAACATCAAATTTAAAAGTTTATTTCATTATAAGTAGATAATCTATTTTAATTTATTAAAGCATACGTTGTTCTTAATTATAGGTTTCACATCATGAAAAATCTTGAGCAACGCATCAAAGAAGAATTTTCGAACAAGAAAACCCCACAATCAAGAGTATCTCCAAAAGATATTTTAATGGAATGGGCTCATATTATTGTGCGAACAACTACAATGGAGTCTTTTAGTCGTCGCCTGAAGGACGTGGGGATAATATGCGGGATGAAGTACATGACTAAAGCTGTTGCTAAACGTATTGAAAAGCTGAATGAAGAAAATGATAGTGGTACAAGCAGTTTTTATATACATATTGAATATAACTATTTCATATACCGAACTATAAATATGATAATTCATCTATTTATTCTCAGGCGAAACTTTATGGAAGGCCTTCAAGAAGCCATTGATTACTAGTTCTACGCCATTTTGGCAAAAATCTTGCTGGGGAAGTTACGCAAATATGATCATACGAAATGTTGAGATTCAAAATGCAGAAGTATGCGAGGTAGCTTTAGCTAAGGGATATCAATTGAACCCGATGTACTCTCCCAACTTCCTATCCTACCTGAGGACATTTTTTTATCCATTTTTCCCTCTTTTAAGTCATATGTCATTTAGGGCATGTGGCATAAACGTCCACGATGACACTAACAACGCTTTAGAACGGTTAGCCGAACTTAAATGCATTAAAATCTTTCTTGTTTGTATTAGATAAAAAGAATTGTTTAATTGTTAGTGTTTTCTCTATATGTTCTTTAATTCAGATATCATGGAATTTTGAAACTGAACATTTATAAAGCCAAAAAACACCAAAAGGCTTCCCGTTTTATTAAAGAGCAAGCTAAGTTTATTGAAGGTATGTTAATTATATGTTATAGATGACGACGCACTAGTTGGTAAAAAAATAACTATTCTATTTTTTATTTGTAGGTGTTTGTAATCTGACTGAAGCATCTATAGCGGCATCCAAAGGAAAACCTAAGAAACAACTTCCTGGTGCTCATTCACAAATTATTCCCAAGAAAGTCCTTCTTTCCCAGGTTGAGGGAAGCCAGCTTTTAACTAAGGACTGTGATGGAGAACCAAGCTGGCAAGCCCTGTCGCCAAATAAAATTGGTATACCACAATTTTTTATAACCAAATGTAATAATGGCGATGTATTGTTTTTAGCAAGATTAATTTTTTATTTACTTTTTTAGCTTCTGGAAAAAATTATGACCCTGGTTCTCCTTCTTCTCAAAAGGAAGTTTTTGATCGCGGTCAAAAAAGGACATCAGCAGTATCGTCGCAATGTTTATCAAACTTCACAGATATAGTTCCATTAATACCAAATGGAGGTAAATATAAGATGCGCGATGGCTCAATCGAAATTAAAAATACGTGTGGGATTGATAGTGTGTTGAATTGTCTGGTAGCAATGAAACAGCATATACCCGGGGCTCGTGAATTTCTTAAAAGTAAAGCAACAGAAAATCCCACATCACAGGCTATTTATAATTGCATTAATGCAGTCATTAACGGTGAATATAACACTGCGAAGACAAAATGGCTGAATGCAGTGGTGGGGCTTGATGTTAAAAAGTTAAATGGAGACTTAAAAGGTTCCGATATCGAAAACGCCCTTGCCTTGTTAGGTGGCTGGTTTCCTGTTGATAAGATTGTTCGCTGCTCACAGATTGGCTGTAGTGTTGGACTAGGGAGAAACATAAAAAGCGTTGACATTTTAAGAATTGTTAAGGTGTCACCTTTTGAGTTTGTATCAGTTGTAAACACTATGCAGCCTTCAGGGAAAATTTGTTCATGTGGACATCAGCTCATAATCAATTATGAATTCAAATTTGAAAATGCTCCGTTCCTTGTTTACATGCTTTTACCAACTGCCATGACACCATTTCCCGAAAGCCAGCTTCCTTTGCGTCAGGTGATTAAAGGAAAGCAATATGACCTTGTTGCCTATGTTTGCAGAATCGGTAATACCGGTATTGTTGCTCCGGGTAGAAGCTATGCAGAGGAAATCGTGCACTACATTGTTGTATTCGTTGCAGCAGGAAAACGAATAGTGTATGACGGTTTGAATAAGAAGCCATATATAGAGCAAAAGCGTCAGGTTGATCGCAATGTAACATCTGTTTGGCTTGCTCCTTCAGATAGGGCCACTGGATTTTGAATTATTTCAATCATGATTCGCTAACACTCTGATTTATTATCAGATTGATTGAAGGAAGAAAGTAGTTTTAGCATAAAAATTATAATGTAATTGTAGGAGTGGTAGTTGTATACTATCGTTGTTGATTTTAAATTTATTGGAGAGAGAAAGTACATTAAGCATAAAAATTATAATGTAATTGTAGGAGTGGTAGTTGTATACTATCGTTGTTGATTTTAAATTTATTGGAGAGAGAAAGTACATTTAGCATAAAAATTATAATGTAATTGTAAAATGAATGGTGTTTGTATACTATTCTTGTTGATTCTAAATTTATAGAGATAGTTTTTTAGCATAAAAATTATAATGTAATTGTAAAAGGAGAGATAGTAATTTTGGCAATAAAATTATGATGTAGCTGTAAAAGGGATGATGTTTTATACTATTCTTGCTGATTCTAAATTTATTGGAGAGAGAAAATAATTTTTGCATTAAAATTATGATGTAATGGCAGAAAACGTGATGTTTGGATACTATTCTTTTTGGAGAGAGAAAGTAACATTTTGTGCTTCACTCTCGAATAGTATAGCAGTGAAGACTAAGGCTGCTTGCAATGTATATATCTACATATAAACGTATGATGCATGCACTTTTATATTCTGTGGTGAAAAAAGGCCAAGAGGTATGTTGTGGTTAAAGAAGGATGCATGGCGTCTGGAATGATAATATTTGGGTCTAGAAAACCAATAAATACGTAAGATACATTATGCGGGAAGAATGATAATGTGATACGCTGATGAGATGCCGAATGAAAAAAAGCAATTGGAATCAGGCTTTAAATTGTAGTTAATTAAAACCTCTCGATTTTTGTACATGGTTTAAGCTACCAATCATAATGCAGTGTATAAATTCTAGCTTTTATTTTAAAAAGGGGACGAACTTGAATTTTTTTATGGTAGCCAAGGAAATTTTTTTAAATTTCTAACATCTGCATCGAAGCAACCAAATTACCAATTTTTAAAATCCAAAGATGTCACAAATACATAGACTTGTCAAGTATTCAAAATTTTTCAAAATCCGTGACAACCATTGGCATTACAAGCAGAGAGTACGGTATTAATTTTGTTATTGTAGCCAGTTGCATTAGGCAAATTTTAAGTATCATTTCACAAGTTTACGCGTTGGATACAAAATATAAATGTGGGTTTTATACAAATGTATAAACTATCAAAGTTTGGAAGTACAATATACTTCACGATAACAGGCAATCAAAACCTAATACTACAAAACTAAATGAGAGTTGGATTATTAACGTAATATTTTTGTAATATCAAAGAAAAATAAGTAGATCGCCGCGGGATTTCGCTAAAACAAGAGCTAACAATGCTTTAAATAGTATCTATTTTATGCATAGTTTAGCAAGACCATCGCCCCAACTGTGTCAAAGTCCCAAATACCAAAGCATCAAATTGTACATGCTTTTTTATTTTGGACTTGGCATGTCTATATATTTATAACATCTTTGGCGGTTAAAAATGTAATAAGACAAAGACAGACTGCAGGTTTCTGATCATAAGACAGTTATAAAAAACTTGCGACGGAGTTCGTCCCTTTTTTAAAATAGACAATTCAATTCATAACACCCGTATTCGGGCATAGCTGATATATAAGATGCAGTGTGCTTTACTAGTTAGTGGATGTTGGATTGTTGGCTAGAGGGTCGTTGGATTGTTGGCTAGCGGCTGTTGGATTGTGTGCTAGCGGCTGTTGGATTGTTGGCTGGAGGCTTGTTGGATTGTTGGCTGGAGGATCGTTGGATTGTTGGCTAGAGGAGCTGTTGGATTTGTTTGCTGGAGGGGCTGTCTGATTTGTTGGATTGTGTGTTGAAGGCTCGTTGGATTGTTGGCTGGGGAGTTGTTGGGTTGTGTGCTGGCGGGACGTTGGATTGTTGGCTGTTGGGAATCTACCT
>JAHZNG010004845.1:0-11816 GCA_027744375.1 Orchesellides sinensis
AAGGCGGTCACCCATCCTGCATTGCTTAACTTCAGTGATCTTACGAGAACTGTCAAGCCTAGCTGCTGTGCTGTTGGCATACAGATGGATACATGTACAAGTTAACCATCTACTCTACACCTTCATCAAAAATATACATATTATGTGATGTGTTCATATTAACACGTTAGTGTTGCAATAAAACAAGGAATATTCGCAAGAATTGCATTAGGGTGATTTTTGTTCCTGAAATTGCCATTTCCACTGCAAAGTTCACATCGAAGTCATGAATTTCTAATGCCACTTCTGATTAAATTAGAACAAAATTAATAAAATTATTACTTTATAAATTCCACTAGAAATAGGTTACACAGTTGAAAGATTCCTAGTGCCATTAGAACAATCCGAAATTTTCGTATTGGCGTCATGCTGCTAGAATATTCTTAAATGGTTTGACATATATTAGGAGAAACAAAATATAATTACCTATGCACACTTGTTCACGTGTCTAGATTTAACGAATTTTGTGAATACAAATGTCTATAGTAGCAAATCAAATTTTATTGGCAGTAATTACTAATGGATGCGGTTTTTAAGACAAACTTTACGAATAACTAACGAATAACTTTTGGGACTACTTGAAAGACAACTTACTAACTAAATGTGGAAAACATGCTTAGCATTAAAATAAAAAACATCAGAGATGACTCTTTAATAATTTTAGAGATAATTCAGAGTTAAATAATTTTTCTTAAGCCTTTTTTCTCTTGTCCTTCAAGTGCAAATGAAAAAAGTGTTTCAAAGATATGTTCTCCATGAGAGCATTGGGGTACCAAAATATTTCCCGGCAAATAAAACGACCATTTGCAGTTGTATGGGTTGTTCTCGAAAGTATTTTCATGTGCATGTAAAGCGTTCTCTTCTCTAAAAATAGTTTAAAACAGGTTTTACACTTCCCAGGTTTTCGTCTGTGAGCGTTAGTAAATGACGATTCATGTTCCGCTTTTCAACAAACGATTTAGTACAGACCGTACATTTCCAAGGGTTTTCTCTCTTCGGGGGTGTTTGCATAAGCCGATGAACCAACCCTCTCACTTTAAAGGTTCTAGGGCAAACATTGCATTCTTACGGTTTTTAATTAGTGTGTTTCCATGTGGCTAGAGAATTTGCAGTTGTCTCTAACCTCTTTGTTGCATACGATGCATTCAGCTGCGCTAAGGTTCCCATTCTATGTAAACGATTTTGAACAGACACTACACTTCCATAGGTCTCCTCTATTATGAGTTTTGTGATGCCTGGTTTAATCCCCCCGACCACCTAAAATCCTTTATTACGAATTTCACACTTGTGTGGTTAATCTCCTGTATGGATAAATAGGTTATTCTTCGAGTACCATATTTGCTTAAATATTTTGATGCATAAGTCACATTTGACTACCCTGTGTACTGTAAAGTCTTAAAATTTAGTTGAACCTGAAATAAAATTCAAATATAGCTTTTATCTTTCCTTCAACAAATTTTATACAATTTTTAAACTTTTGCAACACTCTAGAATTACTGCTCACTTGATTTAATTATCAATTCCGAGTTTAGAAATATAATTCCCGTACTCTTAATAATGCTTTTGCTAAAAATTTGTCACATTTAAGGTACATGGACATTTAAACCGCTCTAAACTCTCTTTTATGTGAAATGTTTATAAAATTTATAACATTTCTTGTTTAAATTTTAAAATTCTCATATAAAAATGTTTTCTTTCTTAATTTATTCCAAAACAAAACACAAGCTTATTATTTTGTTATACGAGAAGCAAAAATCAGAGAAACTGCCGCTGGTGTGAATAATGCATAGGAAACAGATGACAACTTTATATGTACGTGCAACAATACATCATTGAACTTACTGGTGCAGCCTTAAGCATCACGAAAGAGCCTTTCATCCTCTTGCTTGTTTCTTAGCATTGTATTTTGGTGACAGAACCGATGAATAAACGTAGTTGCCATTGTTATCATCATTTACGTAGGTATATAACTTTGATTTGTAAGCATATGGATACAGTGTATTACGTAGCAATGAAAACGTAAAAACCTTGTTGAGTGACCATATGAGAAATTAGGATAATGGGTGTATTAAATACGTATAATGATTTCAGAATATGCTAGCTCGTGCAAAGTATTAAGCAGTGAAGGCGAAGCTGAAGATGCTTTATGTAGTTACCATTGACGTTTGTCTGAATGCTGGTGTGTCTATCTATACCATATATCAAAAACATACTGACAGAACCACATACATTTGGTATACAAGTAGTTAAGCATAAGGCGGAGATCAAGTTCGTTAGTCAAGAAAATCGGTCGACAAACAAAACCGTCAGGCATGAAGAAATCAATTTTTTCCATTAGGAATATTTTGTAAAACTACAATATCCAAGGGAATATTATGATAGTCCAATCTATGATAAAATATTTTATGTGTATATTTTGACGGTTTAAGGTAGAAAAGTATGCAAACGGTATATTTTGATGAATGACCGCAGATAATGACCGGTAATATATTTAAAAACACGGTTGATAAACAAAACCTTTAGGTACAAAATACCATTTACTCATAACATGAACAATATCCAATGTTTTTTAAATCCAAGGAGAATATTTTAATTTTACAGAAATTAAAATTTCTTTAGAGGGAATATTTTGATGGTCCAACGTATAAACTGATTTTGTAAATGGTATATTTTAGTGGCTCAATGCAGAAATAACATGTATTAGGGAATGGGCCTGTGAACACAGGACAGTATCAAGAAAACGGTGGAGAGATCCAATCATGCTACGCATTGCATGCATACTATATACCATTATACGTGTATCTTCGTAAACAATCATATGCTATGATACCTCTTCTTTGTCAACACGCTCGCACTAAGATCGCATGATTGGATCTCTTCACCGTTTTCTTGATACTGTCCTGTGTTCACAGGCCCATTTCCTAATACATGTAAATGGTAAATGTTTGTGGCCTAATACAGTAATGACATGTAAATGGTATATTTTAAATATTAAAAATAGAAAGGTATTAAAATGTTGTGGTTTAGAAATTGAACGTATAAAAATACGCAAATGGTTTAAAATAAGTTGAATGTTTAGCCTTGGTGTCGCTGCTTCTATATTATGACGTCTTACGTCAAATATTTATTAATCTGGTTGTCACTTCCGCAAATAATATCCCTAAGACTTGATTTTGTAAATTTTTTAAAGTACTGAAAACGAAAAGCACATTTCTTTGCGACTGGTTTTAAAACCACATTCGTGTTTTACAAAAAATAAAAATTTCTGGCATTGCCATCCAATATTTATTACAACCTAACCATGAACCCCATAACACAACAAAAGTAAACCTGACAGAAAGGGTGTAGAAAACGTGCGATTATGAGTAACCTCTGACATTAAGTAAAGTCTTGGGATCTCACTGCATACAAATTAAATATTAAATCCACTTCATGGGTCCAGTACACTTGCACTGTTAATGTGTACGAATACCAGAGCAGAAATATTCCGAAGTTCGCGAATAACATGATTTTTGAGCCTTCCAGCTTTCGGCACTTTCGTCCCATATTGTTCAGTGCTTACATTATTTATCAGCCATATAATACAATGCCACGTACTACAAGCATAAGTAAAAACTTCCCAATAAAAATTGGGAAAATAAATCAGCATCAAGTATTATCAACTCTAAACAATGCAGTAGCACATATACATTTTTGAATTTTTGTAAATTAATTTAATTAGTGAATTGTTTGATAATTATATTTTTGTATTGAAAATAGTAAGAAAAACGTGCCATGTTACATGAATACATTCAAAAAATGCAAACCACTTAATTAAGAACAAGTAATAAATAAATGATGATAAAAGTGGATATTTTGTGGTAATAATTTCTTTATCCTTAAACAGCTCAAAGAAATGAACGTCTAACGCCCCCACACGAGAAAGGTTCTGGGCTGAGACAAGCAGTACATATGGCAGCGCCATGAATAGACAAAGAAATAGCTTGAGCCGTGCTGGTTGGTACTGGCGCAGTAGTGGTTATCACCTCAATAGATTGAGCAGCTACATTGTAATTCCTGGTGACTGTATCAATATGTCCGATCACCCGGATGTTATGATAGTCAACCCTGTTTCCTTCTCTACTCACTAGGGCAATTGGAGTTATGGTGGTGGTCGTAGTGTCCTTGAAGAAGACTGTTACAGTGGGAGTCTCATAGATTGTGGTCAACTCTTCAGTTACCGTTGTTGTGGAGGACACTGGGGTGGTAACCGTTTCTGCTGCTGTAGTATACATTGGCACACTCACAGTGGAGTCTACGAGGTTCAAACTGGTGGTCACAGTTTGGGTAACAGTGGAGAGGGATGGAGGGGTAAACACGGTGTGTGCCGAGTAAATAATGTACTCCCAACTGGTAATAGAGGTTGAAGTGACCACCAAGGTTTCAACCGCTGCAGATTTAATTATGTAGGATGTCTCTGTGAAGGTGATAGTGGAATGGGGCATTGAGGGGAATGCAACGTTACTAAATGATGTGCCTACTGTCACCTCCACAGGGGTTGTCATAGTGGTCACGCTGATAGATAGAGGGGCAGAGGAGTAAATAACTTGGGAGGTGGCGTCCTCCTTAAGTACCTCAGTTTTAGTGATGGTCGCAGTGAATTCGTAGTATTCCACGAAGGGACTGTATTGTGTGCCTGTTAAAGTGACAATGGCTGTGTCAGTAGCAGTGGAAACAACTGTTTGCAATAGAGTGACTGAGGTGGTAAAGGCGGGGGCGGTGACAGTGGAGGTGGAGGAGAACGTGGTAATTGTGTACATGGGGGAGGAGTATGTAGCTGTGGTAAGCCCGCCGTCGTAGAAAACAGGAATAGTTTGGGTGACAACGTCCACGCTTGTTTCCACCAACTCGGTGACCACAATTGGTGTCACTAGCTTGTAGGCACTGGTCAGTGTGTAGCTTACGGTGGATTTGGTATAGTACACGCCCGCTGTTACTGTCTCGTCTAAAAGCATTGTGGGTCTTTGTGTGAGGGTGGAGGTTTCAGTGGTGGTAGTGTATTCAACGGAAACACTTGGCTGCAAAAGAATGCTGTGGTCCATGGTGGCTTCAGAGGTGGTGCAGGTGCTGGTTCCAGTTGGGGTGCAGGTAGTAGTGCTTGTGGAGATGGAGGTGAGGGTGCTCCAAAATGTGGAGGTTACAGTGTTCTGCATAGTTTATCAACAACTTTAGTGTATAACATTTTATACGAAAGGTAATAAAAACAAATGGTTTAAAGACACTTACGGTGCTGGTAATCGTGGAGGACAATGTAAAGGTGGAGGTAACAGTTGGCGTGCTGATTAAGCTACTGGATGGAGTCGGCTTAGGCTTATGTTTGCCTCCTGTAGGATTTTTGAGCCTGAAAAGAAAAAAAAGTAGTTAGTTTTTTGACCTTGTAAAAAGACTTTTTGATTAAAGCTTTTATTCATGTATTAAAAACTCATTTACAGTTCTTCTATTTCCTTCGTATGCATGATTGGAATGTGGCCATAATCTGAAAAACGAGAAATTTTTATTAAATTTTGTAGGGACATTTATATTTGGATTATGCATAAATACATAAATGTTTTTTAGTTTCATTACCAGATTTTAAATGGTTGGCCGAAATATGTTCACATTCGGCTACATTCACGATCAAGACAAGCAGCACTATCACAAATTTGAAAATGTTGTTCATATTGAATGCAAACAAGTTTCCAAGTGAAAAATAAGATTTTTGTACGCAGCAAATACAAGTAATTTTGTTGATCCTTCCAACTCCTCTTCGTTGTAAGGACTGAGCATGCAACAAAAAGGGTCGGGGAGTGTGGCTATAAAAACCCAACAAAATGCGTCTTACCAATAATATGTTTTTCATTCCTCGTTGTTTATTTTGCAGCGAAAGCGAAGCTGAAGATGCTTTATGTGATTACCATTGACGTGTGTCTTTGTGTCCGTGATCACGATAACTCAAAAACGAATTGACCGAAGCACATGAAATTTAACATACAGGTAGAACACCATAAAACAGAGGCTAAGTTCCTTAGTCAAGAAAATCGGTCGACAGACAAAACCGTCAGGCACGAAAAAAACCGTTTTTCCCCATGAGGAATATTTTGTATACCCAAAATATCCAAGGGGAATATTTTGATGGTCCAACATAAGATAAAATATTCCATGGGTATATATAGGTGGTTAAAGGTGGAAAAGCATGCATATGGTATATTTGGATGAATGAATGCAGAAAAATTTGTATGTGGTATATGAGGAAAAAATCGGTTGATAAACATAACCGTTAAGTAAAAAAGTCTTTTTATCCCCCTATTTTACTCAATACATAATGAAAAATATTCATGGGGAATATTTTATACTACCAAAAAATCCAGAGGGAATATTTTGAACCACCAAAAAATCATTGGGGAATATTTTAATGTTGCATAAAAAGTTGTATACAGGGTATTTTTGATAGACTTACGTACGTAAAAGTATATGTATATGGTTCAGCGTAAAATATATGTAAATGGCATATTTGGATGATTATATGAAGACAAATGTATAAGTGTTGTACTTTGATGGTTACGTGAAGAAAAATATCTAAATGCTATATATTTAAGTCAATTGTGGAAAAATATGCATTTGCTTTCGCTGCTTCCATAGTATAACGTCTTACGTCAACTAGGTAGTATTGGTCAGGTAATAACCCCAGAAAGAACACCTGCCATTGTTCGCCTTCGGTTTTGTTCATTTCTTTCTAAAATTGTCTTCGAGAAGTTAATCCTGTGGGATTAAACCTGATTGATTGGCAGTAAGGTAAGGAATGAACGGTGTGAAAGGTATATGTGACAGAGGTATAAGAACTTGGGGTATATGAATATGTTCACTGCGACTAAAAATCATCTATAAGTGGCCTTTAAAATAAGCCTGCGACGGGAAGCGGATAATTGTTTGGATATTTTTAACGAAATTGTTTGCACAAGAACCAATATTGAAATGCTATTTTAAAAATACTTTATCAATAAGGGTTTGCTGCTGGAATTTTATTTATTTAATTGTGATGGTTTTTTAGAAAAATTTCCAGGACTCAAAATATGCCGTTTAAAAAGATAATAATGCCGAATAATACAATGATAACTCGTTTTCTTACAAAAATAGCTGTTTTGAATTTTTCATGTACCAGAGCCGTTCCGGTTAGTTCCTTATGTTTACACTGTACACAACAAATCCACCTTTTATACAGCAAATCTACCCTGCACCCATCAAATCAACCGTGTACGAAGTAAATCTACCCTAGTACGTAGTAAATTCATCCTATGCACAGTAATTTCATCCTTGTGTGCAGTTAAATTCCCATGTACACAGTTATTCCTTTTACTCACTGTGACTTGATTGTCTTTGGGAGCGTCCGAGTTAACATGGAACATTGTAATTGGATTGGTTAATATGAGGCTTAACATTCATAAGTTATAGACACGAAAACATTTACTGTGGAAGCAATCATTTTTTGTGTATGTTTAATACGTAACTTGCCATTCAATGCAAATGTTAGGTTATAATTTCTGCACATACGCACAAATACGCAAATTTAAAAAAATTCTAAAAATTCAGCTTCCTCAAAAAACTTAAGAGTATTTTTGACAACGCATTTTAATTCTTTGTGGATGAAAATGCATCTAAATACATATTTTTGCTACAAAAGCTTTGCATCAAATTGTTAACAAAACTTTAAATTTGTTCATTTTTTCAAAAACTGTATTGGCGGTCTTGCACGAATTGGAATTTCGTGCACTAAATTATTCTGGATAACGAATTTGACGCAAAATAATACACAAAAATGTTTTCCCAAAAAATTCACTTTTCTCAGTTTTTCCCAAAAACTGATTGAAATTTCTGCTTGTATCTCATTGGATTCGTATTTGTCGCATTAAAATACATCTGCAAACTAGTTTTAACGAAACAAAGATGCAAAAAAATGTTTGACAAAAATATTCAGTTTTATCGATTTTTCTTAAAAACTAATGGGGGGTACCCTATTTCTCTCGTCGTATTTGGAGTCTACGTATCACATTATCCCTATATACAAAATTTCAATTAGATCGTATGTGTAAAGTTGTGTTTCATTGTATTGTATATATGTATAGTAATAAAGCCAACTATAGCTATGGTGGGGATCTAAATACTGTTTTAAACGGTTATTGAGATGTTTTTTAGCTACTAAAAACTTAAAAACTTCTTTGGTATCACAATGAGAATGCCACAAACGCCTTGTTATTTTGCTTTTGTTATCCCCTTTTACAGGCAAAGATCAGTATTAGTCAACCAGTCTCCTCAAGCTTTTCATGATTATATTCGATGGCATGTGAAGAGCAAGGTCAGTAGTGCAAGTGTGAAAACTCAGCAGGGATTTATGTCCAAAGAAGCACAATCGGAAATATGTCAAGAAATTTGCGTTGTCCTGCAAACCTCTTAAACTTAAATACGGGTTGTTTAAATTGGTGCAGAAGGTTCATGGGGGTTTAGGGGGTTGATCCATTAAATAATGCAACTGTCACGTTACTTCTATGGTGAAGTTTGCAAGGATCATTATAATTTAGTTAAGTTTTTAAAGAGCTACCTCTAACATACATAAAAATGAAAAATCTGCTCACAAAACAAATAATTTACGTAAATACTACAAGCAAAATGAAAAATTCAGGATTAGATTGCTATTTATTTATTGCTGTTTGTTTACTCTAAATCATGTGGCTGCTTTCGTCCAACTAAATACAAAATTGAAACAATGCGTTATGTTCAAAGAATAATTCAACTGATGGTCCTGTATTGACCGGAGTAATTTTCAATTCCAGTTTTTCTTAACTTTGATAGGTAATAATGTAACAGCAAACACATAGAGAGCTCCAATAGAATTTTCGGTATGGATTAAAATGATTGATAAATATTAAATACATGGAAAATAAATCAATGATTTGTGCGTTGTGAATGTAGATTTTTGTCGTATGGGTGTAGAGCTCTAGGCATACGGGTGCTACTCTCTGTCTTGATGCAATTTTAATTGTCATCATATAAACTAATCCTTACCTTGTTGCTAAGTTTGAATGCTAATTGTTAGTCTGATGCTGGTTGATAAAATTTTTTTACATAAAATTATAAAATATTCCTACAAGCTAATTTTAATAATGCTTTTAAAATCATTTGAAACGTGTTGCGCAATCTACTTCACGCATACCCTCACACGTGTCAGGTCCAGGAACAAAGCAAAGTAACAAAAGCAAAGTAAAACAATTTATTTATTTAATTTCGGAAATCTTGAATTGAAAAGACACTTTTAAAATGGAAACTATTTTCTCCTGTGTGATACTACTACTGGTGGTGGAATTATGGAATTTAGTCCGTATTGTTTACTCTAGTTGCCCGTTTGTCAAAGACTACGTTTGCCGAAAACGGAATGTCAAAATTGAACTCCGTTCAAAAGTTTTGCCCAAATAACTGTGTTTGAGAAAAGTGGCCGTTACTCGTAGACCGTGGTAGGTTTTCAAAATCTGACAACGGTATCTTCATTTTCATAAAAAATTGACCCTATACCATGTGCCACATGCATGTGGTGTCATAAAACATTTTTGAAATCGTAACGGTTTCTAAAGGTAAAATGTGACCGTTAGTGCCCATCTCAAAACTCAGCAAAGCCATTTGCATTGGGAACTCATTGCAAAAGGAATTTTTTTACAAAGTTGAAAACCGCGCCCAGGAGAGCAGTGACAGACTGACCGACAGACAGACACCGCTAACGTTCCTAGTAACTTGCTAAATCGCAAGTTAATAAGCTAAGTGGATAGAAACGAAAAGCATGGCCTTATTTTAACACAAAGAAGATACCTTCTATATCTATCCAACAGGAACAAAACCCCAAAATATTTCAGCACAATACCAGATATCTTTTCTTTTCATTTTACGTAAGTATTGATTTGGAGAATACTGGTCAAGTTTTTGAAAATCCCATTTATTTCATATCCTGTCTAGAAAACCATTTAAACTTGACCAGATTCTACATGTCTCAACATATTATATCTGGGGCGGAAATAATAATAAATTATTCGAAAGCGTCTGCTTTCCAGCAATTCCCATTGTATGTGGTCAACCTAAATACGAAAACTACGTTGGTAATGTCGTTTTTCAAATTTAAGTATAACACACTCAGTACTGCTCGGTACTTGGCGTATGTAAAGCCGTAATCTGAAGAATCTTCAAACGTACGTGTATTTGAGAATGTGGCCGTAACTTCACTGCAACATTTATGACAACAGGAGAATCTGGACCTGTTTGCACTCAATTTATATAGATGCTACTTTGTCAGTTTGAAAACTATTTATTTGAACCCATTCAAAATTTAAAATTGCACAAAATCCTACTAAACTGCTAGTACTGCAACAATTACTTGTTTACACCAAGCGCATTTACAAAACATTTGAGATAACCAACCATAACTAAAATAAAATTTTACAAATCACCTTTCATAATTACTGTAAAACAAAAACCAGCAAAAATGGCTACAAGTACCTGCAATGTTATTTTAATTGTTATGTTGACCTGTTGTAATCCAAAACTTCTGGGAATGTGTCAAATATATACGGGATCGTTCAAAACGATGGCTCAGCAAAGCCACTACAAATTAAAACATTTTTATTTTTGATTATCTGATTAAGGAAATGCAAAATCAACCACCGACACCAAGTTATATAAATCTTAATCAACTGCTTTTCTCATTGTCACATTGTCTCGTGCACGTTACCAGTTATGAAGAGATAAACTTGGTTGCATCCGATTTCCCAATTTTACTAAGACAGGCTCGCCCTATACTAATTATCCAAAACAAAACCGAATATTTCGGTTCGTTTCCAAAAGTTTTTAGAGAACCAGTTGAACTCACTCGGCTCTCTCCTTACATACGTCCGAAATTTATGTATATAGAAAATGCAATCAAAAAACTTTTAACAAAAAACTTTCTCCAAATAAATCTCACATCATTTGCTGTGAATACGAGGCCATGGCAGTGCGAAGTGTTACTTGACATATACCCTTCTAAATTCATTCTTGAAAACACTTTTAACGGATATTTGAAACATCTTTATTGGAAGTTTAGACAACAAACGTTGGATATAAAACTAATTTTGAAATGGGAGCTTCCAATTCCCCTACAGTACAATCAAGGATATTACGAAGACAAGCAGAGTACACTACAATCCGGAACAATTTGGAAAATTTTGGTTACTCAAGAAAACCGCAAGTTCTCTTATTTGCCGCCAAATACATTCACAGATTATAATAGACCAAAGCTGCAAAATCTTCTTGTAATATCCACGAAACAATGTGGTCATTCGACTGCTTTTAAAACGTATTTATTTATCTGCAAGCACACTTTACTTACGCCTAATACACATCTGCAGATAAACTCTTCAAAACATGAGCTTCATGGATTTGAAATTTTGGCTCAAAATACAGAAAAAACAATAGATTTCAGTAAAGCATTTAGTAAGTTTTCGAGCCGAAATGATACAAAATTACAGTGGAAGATGGCTAATCTCTTTCGGGAAAAATACGTGGATCCTCTAAAACTGATCTTTTATCCACAGATTTGAATTTTTGCATCCACAATCCAATATTTGGATGAAATATGATCTTTTGCCACAAACTTTGCATCTTTTCCCACAATTTAAATTTTAATGCAAACAAGTATTCATAAAACGGCTGGCAAGGTTCATAGTAAATCTTAGTTCTGCATCTAT
>JAHZNG010004846.1:0-19556 GCA_027744375.1 Orchesellides sinensis
CAAATAGTTTTGTAGTATGTATCAGTTCTGATCAAATTGGATCTAAAGAATAAATCATTTGCTAATTGATGCTGATAGAATTATAATAATTTTTCTATCCAAAAGAGCGTCTATGTTAAAGGATGAAATTAAATAGAGTGCATTTACATGTTGTTTTAAGGTCTTCTATATTTTTACTTTATTTTATTGGTGACAATAATTTTTTATTATCTTTAAAATGTTTGATGATATTTTATGATGATTCTTTCATACTTAATATTCCTATTACAAAGGAACTAAAACAGGATGTAATTGATATTTAAATGGTACATATATTTATATTATGTATGTGTAGTTAACTACGTTCTATATATTACTTTTTATTTGGTTTACATTTACAGTGTTTTAAAAGGTTTACATAAAAACCTTTTGCTATGTATCTAAACTAAAATCTAAATATACAACTATGATTTTCGAAATGGAATCACTAACAATTTACAACGGAATAAAATATTTGCACGACGAATACTAACTAGATTCTTCCAACTTCCGGTATATGTAATATTTTATACTTTTCGCAAAGTAGAAGGTAAAAGTAGGTATGTCTCTTGTCTTACCCACACATGTTTAATAAAGAATTAGCAAAAATATTTAATGAAGACTGCTAAAGTTGCTGGTAAAATTGTATCGAGACTGATGACAGGTGCAAAGCACATGCAACGGTGACTTGTGTAGTGGCGTCTTGAACTAAACTGGATAGGAATTTGTATACTCCAACGTTCCATTTTTCGATACAGAATATTTTTGATTCTTTACACACAATTTGTTTAAAATTATTAAAAATACTGAGTTGGGTGGTGAGACATATAATTCCTTTTGCAATCGATAACGGTACCAGAAACACTTTCAGACATATCTACAACTGATTAAAATTGAAGGTACCCTTGTATACTGTGGGGTGTTGATTACATTATGCATGCAGTTACAATATAATCGAATACTATTCATCGTCTTATACTATTCATAATTCATATACGTATTTCTTATTTTAGTTTTTATACTTTGGTGACACTTAAAACTGCAGCCATTTTCATTGTTGTTAGAAAACCTTTGTAGCAAATTATCTAAAGGAATGTTCAACGTTTTACCTGTTGTTTTTTATCACTATGTTAAAATTGGTGGTTTATGTGTGTTACACAATATTATACAATAATCGGTATTATCGGTCTGCTCAGCACAGGTTTAAGTTAAGCTGCCAGTTTAAAATGACTACAGAAAATCTTCAATCAGAATACTTTTTGATTTTTTACTGTTGTTTGTAAGATTTATATAACTACACATAACAAATCATATAGGTACGCATACGTGGAGAATAGTTTTAATACAGTAAAGATGATGCAACATTATGCACAAAGGGTCTTGTTATTTTTAAGTATTGCTTGATACAATTGTTATTCCGTATTTTAACTTGTGATTGCAAGTTATTTATCTTCTAATGGTAAGTAGACATATATAATTCTTATTTACATTTACAGGATTTATTTGCTACCTACAACTTACACGATATAGCAATAATAACGGATACTTAAATTAGTTTAATTGCATTGTCAACTAAATAGTGTACATTACAGTTCTAGATATTTTAGGTATAACTGCGTTACAATACAAAAATTGAAAACACTCTACGTCATATCTAAATCAACTCTAACAAACTACACATGCATATACTGAATGGAATTTAAAAATATAATCATTTCTCAGAATCGATCACGAACAAAATAACCAACATAAAACGGAGTATCTTCTTAAAGCTTAGATTATTAATGATGTATGTAGGTGTACTATACAGTTTATAATTTTATAGCTTTCAGCTACCAGCTAACCATCTGTCAAGTTAACTAACTACTTTCCTAATGATAATGATGGTACAACTGCATACGTCTGCATAAAAGTGGTTTTTTGTAATGCTTCTTCAGTATTTACACTGTGTAAATGGAATTTAAGGTCGGTTGCCTCATATTACACAAAAATTGATAGTAATATACTGATTTGCGTATCTAATTTTATGTACAAGCACTCATAAACTGTGGGTCTGTGATTGTTTCCACTTCTACTTCACACCATTCCCATAGTTTGGACCTCCCGTCTGATTTGTAGAAACCCAATTTGTGAAGACGTCCCTGTTAAAGCAAAATAGTATATTTTAAAATTAAGTTGAGGACAACGTAAATCATTATTTTTCGATAACTTCCATAATATGATCTGAAGCCACAAACGCAAATAGCAAAGAAGCTGACAAGAGTGACACATGCAAATTAAAAACTCCTTCAGGAAGAAAGAATCCAAGCCTACTAAAAAAACCTTTTTCAACTAAAAAACGAAGCCTGTTTTTAGTTATCCTATCGTAGTAATGATAATTTTTTACTAACGATATGAGAAACGAGGAAGCTTTTATCGCCAGTAAGCAGCAGCAACATATTTGGTTTGTTGATGATGGGAAGAATGTGAAGTTGGAGAAAAGCCTTGCCTGCAGTGAGTGACGACGCAGTCCGAGCTACAATACTCATTCTCCCACTCGGGACTTGTGATAGCCATATTGTTGCATCCATTCCTGACGCACATTTGACGCTGGGAGTGATCATGACCATCAGAGCTCATGTGACTCATGACAGGACCAGAAGGAACCATTTGTCCATGCCCACTCATATGATGCATTTGTCCTGTCATCCCCATCCCGTGGTTGTGACTGGCATCGCCCATCTACAAAAGATATAAAAAGACCTCTTTATTAAATTCTGCCCTTCCTTGGCACACCATTACCAATACCCAGCATTTATAAATATTTTTTATATTTTCTTTTCACTTTTACCGTGCCCATGTATCCCTGATTCTGTCGCATGCCACCATACTGACTGTTGTCCATGTGATGACTTGCCGACATCTGCTGCATCATTTGCTGATGAGGTGACTGCTGTTGTTGGGACTGTTGTTGTTGTTGCACAGGGCTGTGTTGTGGTTGAGCCTGAGACTGTGGGGGAGGCATGCCTTGGGTTGGTTGTGGAGGTCCACCTTGTTGTATTGGTGGTGGTGGGGCTTGATTCTGTTGCGGAGACTGTTGACTCTGCTGCTGAGACTTCTTGCCTGCTCCCTGACCTCCACTGTAATAACTCTGACCTTGGGGCTGCTGATAATGCTGGCTTGATGACATGTTAGCATTGAAGTTAGGTGGTGGATACATGCCACTTCCATCTGCTGAGTCTGTGGGTGCTCCCTAAAAATACATACAAACATAAAACACATTATAATCGCGTTATCACGTTGACTTCTTTGCTGACCATTTATGCAACACCTTATCGCCTTGCTCAATTCCAGTATTTTACAGATCTACGTTATCCATAAAGATGACGTCGGCCACCATTAATACCATTTATAATTAAACGCAACTCATTTATCCTTTATCTTCTTCGCAGGGGTTAAAAGACAAATGGCCAACGAATTTTTTAATTCGTAATGTAATTTAATAATGAGTTTCATAATAATATATGTCAATCGTTTAAATGATTAAATGACCACGTAATTTAAAAACCCCATTTTTTCATGCTGGAGGCGACAAAAGTCAGATGATTGATTATGATGCACAATTTGAAGCCATCAATCCTTCACATAAAAAATGGGACTTTCTTTCATCTGTCAAAATGTAAAGAGATAACCAAATATTCTTTCCATCTGCATCATCGCATATGAAAATGAAATACAAAATATCTCCTTACCTGACCGATTGGGGAAAGGTGAGATTATTTGAGGATGACGTTTAGATTACATTGCATACATAAGTTTTGCATCATCTTGATTGAGAAGAAGATGCTTAATTACTAATTACTGATGTGTACATAATTACATTTAAACGTATCCACTCCTGCTAACTGTAATTGTAATTAGTAAGGAACAATATACCGTTTATCCAAACTGTGTCAGCAATAAACAAGCTGTGTAGCTTAGGCTAGAATAGCTTAGAATAGTATAGTAATCAGAATACATATAGAGGTACATATATCGGATACACTTCCGGATTCCATTGTTTTCTTTCAACGTGAAAGACAAATGACCACTTGTACACCTTTCGTAGCCCGAGGGGCTAACTAGAAGTAATGTAGTGATGCAGCGAAACAAAGAAGATCAATGACAGTTTGAGAACCTTTGAGTATGACAGCGTTATGTTGTTATTCAGATATATTCGATCGTGCATGTAAATGTGTACAGTCAGTAAAAATTTGATCATGACATGGGGACATAAGTATGGAAGTGTGTCTTCTTCATGAATTGTTGTATAAAAATTTTCGGGCAAATAAGAAACAAAGTTAACTTTTGATAGAACTTGTACGTATGTATGATCTTGAAGGAACGTGCCAATCTCTTTAGCAAATACTGAGGTACATAAGGGGATATGAGATGATGAAAGGACATGTAGGTATTGTGTATAGCTACTGAGTTGGTGAGGCATGACCAAGGGTTAGGGTGATGATGCTCTTTTAGAAAACATTTGGGTAATGAAGTGTAAATAATTAATTTAGACAGATCACAGTTACATAATATTATATTACTGACGCCTGCAATATGCTTGATCTGCAAATAAGGATGACTTGACAAGCAAGTTAGTTCTTAGTAATCCTAAACCTCTGAGAAAAATATTCTCATCCCCTTGCCGGTTGGAAGGATATGTATTCGTGGTCGTTGGTCATTTCTAACGATTTAAGGGGGAACATTGGGACTACGATAATTCAGGAAGCTATGAAGAAGTGAAGTGATGATGACATTACTCAATAAAACATTGCTTCACGCTTTGATAGATCTATAATCTTGACAAGATCACTTTTCTTAGTACTCATTTAACGCTACGCTAAGCATGAACGTCATTTTTCATGGAAAAACTTGCTTCATTAAGCGCAACAGGCGAAAATTGGAATGACAATGCAAGATACACAATGTAACATTAAGAAAGCTTTTGAGGAAAAAAAAATTTATAAACATGAACTTGAATTCGCAATACACAGTTCATCTTAAAAGGCATCTAATCCAGATTAAAACAGTTTTGTGTGTATAGAAAAAGAAGGACTACAAGAATATAAAATTTTAATAAATTTTGCAAGTTCTGCCTACACCCACACAGAAGTCCTTTTAAGATCTGAAAGGAAATCAATTTTGAAGGTGTTCCGGGTGTTCCTCATATGCAATGTAACCTACAGCATAACAAATTAAAAATCGTTGGTGTTTTCGTGGTCCACTTGAATTTGCTTCTAAAATTATACATATCGTAGTCTTCATAAACGAACTTTTATCATGCATTTAGAGCATTTCGAATTCTTTCATTGTAACTTTTAGCATGTCTAACTTTGATGAATTCCAAACAAACACAAGACTTTTAAATAAAACCTTAGAACCGAGAAAAATGTTTTGAATGAGCTGAACATAAATATATCTAAATCTTTTTAAAATTGTACATAATATGTGCATGGACTATGTACTGTACTGTATCAAACCTTTATCAATTTGATAAACACTATCATTTGTCATTACTCCGTAATAAACATATCTTTTTTCCTTTTAAAGCTTGCCTTAAAAGCAGCAATTCAATTCACATAATACTTTACATGCACTTAAACAATGGACTACAATATCAATTCTGTAGCCTCTAAATACCAAGAAAATGCATTTCTTCAGGGTATGAAAAATTATAATATTTATATGAAATAAGAAAGTCCTTGCAGTGAAATTGAAACATCATATGCTTTCCGTACATATTATAGAATCGTATTATACCCTTTTAGTTTTATGTTTGCTGTTAAACTATATACCATCATGTCATGAAAAGGACATATTACAATAAACGGGAAGGAAGTGTAAGCAAAGCAATAAGCCAGCCTCAGAAGGGATAGACAACCACCACCACATCGGCATAGTATCACATCATCACCATATCCTGCCAGCTTTTTTAGTGTAATATAGCATTGCATGGGGGAAAGAGAGCTCCACTTTACAAAAAGAGGAGAAAAAAAGACAGCCGGATTTTCGCTTAAAATCATCTCTTTTGTTATGCATATCACAAATGACGTTATTATCATAATTTGGCACTTTTTCATCTTTTTTAGCAGATAAGTGTGATGACGATATAACATTTAGAGGAGGAGATAGATATCACAACACCAGCATCAACATAACATATCTTTTAAAGCAACTTGTGTAAAATACCAGCAGCATGAGGAACAAACTCTTTTGCAGGAATTTTATATATATTATGTGTCTGTATTCACGTTGTTGAATTCTTTTACATGAGTTTGTATGTAAAATACAGAAAAATAACTTATATGCATTTTCTGTAACAAAACAAGACATAAACCGTCATTGCTTCATAAGGTAAGTACATAATATATGCACACAAACACTTTTTCTTCCTCATATTTTTTACTTAACATCATATTATGCAAGTATGTATGTGTAAGTACTGTTGATGACGACGGAGGGAGTGTTTAGAAAGGAATTTTTTGGAGAAAAGAGAAAAAAGAGACATGGTCCCCTTTATTTAGATGGACCAATTTAACATGGTTGTTATTCTATCGAGAAAAGACACAAAATACTATATAATGCTACTTACATGCATAATAATATTAAATAAAATTTCCCGTATAAACCGTTTTCCTTTTATACTCCGTCTTTTGTTTCCGTCTATTACATCCATATGAACATACGCACACATATGTACTTACACATTACACATCAAAACATGTCATTCTTTGAAATGTATAGTGTCAAAAGTGTATATGCTTATAGGCTTTGTTGTATACTTTGGAAACGATGATATCGCAACTAAGTATTCCCATTTCATGAAAAAACAAGTGTAGGCAATTTTAAACATTAAAACTTCCATTCTCATTTATTTAGAGCCCGTGGAGATGCACGGGTAAAGTTATGTAGAACACAACAATGGGGAAAAGGTAACAACATAACGGTACAGTGTAAAATGTATTATGGAGACTGAGACGATATACATAGGTAAATATTTTACGTTTTATACTAAATCCAAAGGATTTTGCCCGATATTTTAACAAATCGTTCCTATTGCTCATCTTTATGCCTCTATTACCATTACGCATTATGTTGCATAATGCCTATTTTAAATTATTCGGTACAAAGAGTCATTACGTTAGTCTCTCGATACCACACCTGAATTATTACAAATCAAGTTTCAAAAATGTGCAAATTCAAAAGAAAAGGATAAGAGGGGCATTATAATACTTTTGTACTTCAGGGAGAATACATATACACAACACAAGTGCATATAAATGTGTACATTAAGGCTTGTCGAAAACAACAGACAAGTCTAACAGAGCTTTATACGTTGTCTCTTTCTTCTTGATGATTGAAATATAACTTTTTTGTCAACGACATTTTCTCTATTTTTTGTCAAAAAGAGCACCGGCATAATATTATCTTGTCTTCTCGTGACAAGTGTATTCAATTGTGATCCAGAGGGAGATGCTTCTGCACTAAAGTGTTTTATGCTAAGCGAACATCTCTCTCATCTTTCTTGCTGACAAAGCATTAATAATAATCATGTAATTTGAATCATGATCTTTTTTTTAAAGTCACTTCACTTTGCATGTTTATGAATTCAGTACATCTCTTCCTAAACTTGAATGCAATGAGAGTGTAACCGATGTACAACGACCTGGACGTTTGCATAAGAGGGTGAAGAAAGAATTCATGCAAACTTGTTGTTTTGGGGCATTGCAAGACTTGTAAAAGCTAAAGTATATTATTGCAAACGGCAATCTATATTAAGTTTTCCGTTACAAAAGTCATTTTGTAAATAAAAAACTGGCAAAAAGACATTATATGTCTGTCAACAAACCGGTCAAGCATACATAAGGTAAATATCAAGTTGGAAAACAAGCTTGCTTTGAATTTGCTTTATTATATGAACATAGGAAGTAGGGAGTAGGGACACAATGTCAAGAAGCCCAATTGGATTTTAATGGCTTTATAATTCAATGTGATTATATGGAACACTGACCACTGGATTTATACTAAGCAAGACGATGGGCGTTGCATATTATTATGGATGTTTTTTATAGAATAGAATGCGTTTAAAAAAAGTTACACTACAACGTACCTTTGATACAAGACTCGCCCGGTAGGCAGCCAAAGCTTTCAAGTATTCCTTTTTTGCGGCTTCCGTCTTTTTCTTGTACACCTGTAATTATACAAAAGTAAATCGATATTTTTAAGCAATTCAGACCACCTGCTAATTACTTTGTTTTCCTTGTTTATATATAACTTATTTCTTACTCCAATAATTTTTATTAATGACATATATTTGCATTTATGTCTACATATTATGAGTTATTCTAGAATAAGTATTAAAATGGGGTTGCATCGATTTTAACATCACGTTTATAACGTAATTTGTCAATAAATTCTCACATGAAATAGGCATAATTTAAGTGATTGAATATTTCATGTGTAAATCCACCCACAAGAGCATTACCATGAAAAAATATTTTTAAAGAAACTTTTCAAAAACACCCGTACTTTTCCTGCTAATTCCTTGTGAACCACCACTTATCAGGGTAATTTCTATACGGGTATAATTATCATTCATAAATTATGCAGAATTTGTAAAAATTTTAACCATTACCTTTTCAAGAAGTTGAGTATTTATGAAAGCATTTGAAACGGAGCAACTATTAATTTTCCTCATCAATAGTTAATAATCCTTTATACAAATCTTTTTAGTACATACACACCTGCAGTTTTCTTCACGGATAATTAAGTCGCTTTAATGATTACAGAGAAAAGGATTTTCATGGGAAATGTAATGATGCTTGAAAGACGGTTGTATTGTAATTTGGCTTAAGGAATTGTATATTATCCGACTGCCAGTTGTTAAATATTAGTAACATTTTCAAAAAACGCCAAAAAGCATCACGTAGAAATTTTTATATTGACTCATTTTGCAGAAAGCACATATGATGTGCAGATAAACCCAATGATTCAGACGATTTCAAGACTGTCCTTATTATTTCACTTCATTTAATGACTACAATAATGAGTACCTATTTCAACAGTTCCTGAATCTGAGCAAAATATAAAAATATATTGCCGTTCTGCTTCCATGAGTTCGTGAGTAAAAATTGAACGTTTGGGTTTTGTTCGTGCATTCTTGATGAGAGGGGGTTGTAAAAATTGAGATGATAAAAGTAATTAGTATGACAGTTTTGGTAGACTAGTATAAATTCTTTTATGCAAACAATTGGGGGAAAGAGTAAGAAATACGTTGAAAGAACCTAACCAAATTCTTCATTTCATTTTTCATATGCATTTGTGTACGGTATGTATAAAAGTCCTAGTTAGTATGCCGTCAATTCTGTATAGCATGGCGTCGTATGACCCAGTGCTTAACTAATATACCTATTTTGATATGTATATAGCATGTAAAAGCAATTATATTAACTGATTCATGCGAGATATGAAAATCACTGCCACTTTATTTAAAGGATACCATAGAACGATCCTACCAAAACGTATAAAATGTAAAACGCGAAGAAGGTTAGTTTTATTCTGAATTTTTGAGGGTTCAACTTTTCCACAATAACAAAGACAATGGGAAATTGGGCAGTATTGGTTTTTAGAATTAATCGTACCATGGCTATGTGAGCAAGAGCAAAGAGTGAAATGCATGTTTAGAAAAGGAGTAATGCACAACACAACGGAATCTTATATTAATCAATTACGAGCTAATACTGATAAATATAAAAATTGTCACATCATTATCAAAACGTGAACTATTTCTACCTACCTGAGACCTTATATTTTATAGCATTAGTTATATATATCTTTATAACGGCATGCCATATTTTATCTCATAACATGGATGATGCATAACACCATCAGCAAGCAAAAATGCATATCTAGTATTTCATAAACTCCACCAACTTATTATTCAATTTAAAGCAGAATAGACCAAAGAAAAATAAATCGCTCTTTTTCTAGACAATACAATTACTTCCTTGTCCTTTATTCGACATCCTTCCCTTCATTTCTTTTCCTGATACATGCATATATATCTTTTGAAAAAACAAAAAACTTTCCCGGTCACAAAAACCGAGATAAGCCCTGAAAAGAAATTAAGGATTCAAACAAACAAAAAACTCATAAAATCCCAGAATTCACAAAATAAACAAACTTCTCCAGCCATTAATATTAGCATTGCCACATGCATATCAAAATATCGCCCTCTCTTTTCTTCTCAAACTCCTTGTTCCAAAATAGCTTTACAAACAACACAACCTTACTATAAAAAGGGCATCTCAGAGAAAAATGTATACTAATACCCATATATGTATATTTGGTAGTTGGTACATAGTTTTCTGCATAACATCATCTACTTTCACTTATTCAAAACACATAACATCACCAAAAATTTTAGACTTCTTCCTCTACTTTTTTCTACTTTTAAACATTCAACTCTACATCTCATAAAAACAATAAGACGACGAGTTTGCCTGAGAAGAAATAAGAAAAAAAAACACAAGTTAGAAAAACATTTCAATCATTTTTAAGCTGACAAAAAAGTTGGCACAAGAGGAGAGAAAAATAGAGGAAAAAAATCTTCAATATCCCCATCACATGTATCATGGTCACCTTAATTAGCAAATGGAGAAAAGAAGAGTCTCAAACAGAAGTAGAAAGAAAGGAACAAGTGGGGAGACAGTTCGTATATAATAAAAGCAGTTGTAAGTAGTAACTTTTTATGCACAGCATTAAAGTAACTTTTCCAGCCAATAAATTCTTAAAAATGTACATAATGCATAATATTAGTTAGTATATATTGTAGGTACATAATGCAAGTATATAAGAAACTAACTACTGCTGACTGATGGTGTATGATGATGGTTGCGTAGTATATCTCTGTTGGCAAAGTTAAGTAGTTGAGATCTTTTACGGCAATTTTCACCAGGATTTTTAGGTGTATTTTTATCCTTTTCACTACCTTCGTTTATTTGAATACTCGGGAAAGCTCTGTCTTCCAGTTTTCAACATTGTCTTTAATACATTCACCTATGCTTGTATGTATATACATTCTAAGTATATATTTGCAATGCAGGTATACGTTTAGTACTAAGGAAAATGGGTACCTAGATGTAAAACTGAAATTGCTAATGATAACATTTTATGAACGTATCATAGATCATGGATATTTTTCGTTTACATTGTCACAGTAAAAATCTAATGTACCTACAAAATACATACATATCCCACGATTTTCTGAGACTTTCTTGCCAAGGTTATGTTATTTCTGGTTTACTGTCTTGTAGACATACAACAATTAAAAATATTCAGCCCAGCTACTGCCTGTCCTTGTCGGTCAACGGTTCTAGTTTGGGTATATGTGTGTGGATTGTATGTACTTTACTTCATAAATACATCATATTCGAAAGATGCTTGCTGATAAATAAATGCTAGCATTCATATAAAGTGTACATTTTCTGTACAAAACATATATGGTAATAAGTAGAAGTATATAATAATACATAAATATGAAGTTATAACAGAAGAGGGAAATTACAGAGGAAAAGGGGAAACTGAAAAAGAGTGAAACAAAAATCTTTTAACTCTTCACTCTTTTGCTCGCGTCAAATTAATTTAAAAGTTTTGCAAGATTCTTCTTTTATATTTTTACTCTCATTTTATACCCTAGCTTTACATTATGCATGTACTATTCCCCTTTTTTGTTTTTACGGGTATGGTTCTTTGCTTCTCATTCTGTAAACGGGCTAAAACATAGAATCATTGTTTGTATTTTTCTAGAATCAGTTAGTAAACCAACCATAGCGAAATTATTGTAGAAGGAAATGAGTCACAAATAAAACAGAAATGAAGTAGATAAATGCTTAACTAATACGTATTCATAAGAGGACGTATATACCTTTGTACCTATTCCAAAACATCTAGTGTTTGAACAGTAAAGTTTTTTCAATTTTATACTCACAAAGAAGTTTAACTAAAAACGGGTTCTTCTACTGATAACTAATCGTTTAGCGATAGTATAATGTTTGAGAGGAACATCAACATCACCATTACGATATGTATCATGACTTTTACTTAGGTTTATTATCATATCTAACTCACCCATGCACTGGGGTTGCAGATGCAGGTAAGAAGACAAAGCCGATGATGCTGGCATATAATGTTAACAGAATGTCTTTCGAACCTTGTTAATCCGTATTTTTTCTCTCTTCCTACTTTTCATCTGTAGTACATTTAATTCCATCAGGGAAATAGTAAAAGTAAAAGCAAAGAAAACAGAAATAGTTCTTTAAAAAGTGCTTCAATATCCTTTTCTATTATTTCACATCAAAATGCATTATATGAAGTTTCAGATAAAACACGAAACAAATATTCATGCTATTCTCAGTGGCTTTAGATTTTTAAGGGGTTGAAGGAGTTACAGTGAGGAAAAGAAAAAATAGGGAGAAAAAAGTTTACTTTTCTGATTTTACGCGATGAATAAAAAAAAGAGAGAAAGTAGCTGTTCAAATACATTTTAGTCGTCCATATATTTGTTATCAAAATTATGAATATGGAGAGATAAAACATAAAAAATAAACTGCACAATAGGAAAGAAAGTGAGTACAGGGTACACAGAAACTACTTTATGTTTTCCATTTCGTTGGTAATCATTTATTGAATTAATGTCCCTCTACCATTTGGAGAGAAAACTTTGGAAGGGGATGATGAATTTTACTCGTTGTATGTATGCATGAAAATGGTGTTTTGTCCTGGTACAACCCTATGTTACATAACTCGTACACAGCGCAGTGATTAAAACGAGAATTATTTTTTAAAATTTAATGGAATTCTATAAAGTATCAAAATTTGGAGTAAAAATAACGTTTTACAGCGTAGTACCTGAGATATTTTGCTTAAATAATTATTACAGCAATACTGATTAACATCCAACATGAAACATATTCATTACTATTAATACTTTTAAGTAATTTTGTTATATGACAGAAGTTGCCAAAACAGCTTTTACCCTGTACAAAGGATGTTTTGTTCAATTTGTTAAATTACATCAAACACGACATTCAAGTCTTCTTACATTGCCATAATGCATCTTCATCACATAAACCATCTATACATTCTAAATTGATAGAGAGGGGGTTGATGATAAAAGAAAATGAGTGACAGAATGACAGAAACAACTTCTGGCTGTCATCTCAATATTTTGTGAAAGCTTCTCAAATTATTGTTAGCGCGGAAAAGAAAACACCATTTTTGGTGTCCATTTCCAATATCTGTTTGTTTTTAACAAACCATGATAGAAACCCAATCCAGGAATACTTTTCCACTCTCTTTTATCATTTAAACTACTCCTAATGGGACAGAAAATAACCATGTTCCCGTCTACAAAACGGAAGCGTATGTTACATTTTCAACGATTGTAAACCAATATTGAAAAGATGAATTTCGTTTAAAATGTGTGAACGATGATAGGGGAAACAAAAATCGAAAACTACTAGAATACGAAGAAGAAATATGTATACCTACAAGCATATATGAAAACACATGTTCATAAAAGTAAGGTGTGGTGACAACTGCCTAAGTGATATTTCACTTTTATAACACATTGTTAAAAAGTTCGTCGCCTGACTCCTGATTAAAGATGCTATGTTGCTGATGATAGTGGTAGCTGCAAATAAAATCGTACTGACAGCAAAAGAGTAAACTGGATAGAGGACTTCCTTCCTTACGAGTATACAAACCTAGATTATACTAAATGAGCTTTTGTCTAGCAACATGTATTGTCGAGTGGGATTTCATGTTGGAACATGATATCATTTGCTTCAAAAATATAAAGAAGTTTAAAGATAGGAAGGAAGTATCTTAAAGAAATATGCTATCCTGTTACTATTTATACCTAAAATTTCTGAGAATAATGCTTTGTAAAAGGGTACCTTCCAATTTTCTTCGTACCGAATCATCCCAATCAACTTCAAATCATATCAAACAACGTGTGGTTGCCGAAACATTTGTTGTATTTTATTGTTATTTACCTTCTATCGAATATTTCACTTTTGGACATGCGAAGTTGAAGTAAAGAGTAGGAAGTGCATGAACATATCACTACTTTCCCGTATACAACGGTTAAAATAAAGTAAAAACACAAGACATATGTCACATTGGATTTTATGCATGTACTGTGTTTGAAGACTTCAGCAACAGGATTATAGAGGTACATGTATTTCTTATATGCGTCAAAAGAAAAAGGTAAAAATAACCACAAATTTTCAGTAAAAAACAAAATGCAACAGATACGGTGTTTACCAGAAAATAAAAACGGAAGAGAAAGTAAAGTAGAAGCGATCACAAGATATCAATGTCAAATCAAAGCTCATCAAGTCAATCCAAGCTGATCAAGAAATAAAATTGGATATGAGGATCGTCATATGGAAGAAACACTACCATATTGTACCAAAAAAGGATAATGCTGTTGGTGATGCACTACATATAGCCATTTTTGTCATCCATACATACATACCTATGTACAAATACCAGAATTGACTAAACTAAATATATCGTATGTATTTGTGTGTATGCATGTGTAAGGATAAATGGATGATGATTTGACTTTATCTTTACTTCTTGTCGTTTGCCCCCACAACTGTCACCATCACTATTCTGTTGCCCCTTTTAGCAATATATTCCCTTCTTTGTGGAAAAGTTATATGACTTTAACTTCCTAATATACCTAACCCATCCTTTGACAAAACTACATGAAATGAAATGTATCATGTACTGCACTCATCCTATTTTGTCTGGATTTTTGAAGAGCCTCTGGGTACTTACATTTCTTATACATATATATTTATCTAACTTTTTACTGTCCTCTCATCAGTTCTGACACTGTCCTAAACAAAAGTAACACCTTATTTTCAGAGTATAGCTCTTTAGCGATTGGGCCAATATAACATAAGCTCATACAGTACATAGTACATACATAGTACATACGAAAAAAGTGTAAGTTAAAGACGGTAGCAACATGATACGTAGTGTCTTTCTCTTCATCTGCAAGGTCAAAGCAAACTGGATGATGACAGTTTTAAAAAGAGCTATATTGCCAAGTTAAATTCATTTTTTACACAGGTAATGTGTATAGCACGTAGGAAACTAAGTTGATGTAATGCAAGTAGGTAAGTAAACTTAGTGTAATGAATGGATATTGGTAACAGCGTCAACAAAAACGTTGTCTTGAAAGCAAGCTCAAGTTAAGTTGAAACTCTTCTTTCGCATCAAAACACACTGAAAAAGAGAAAGAAAGAAAGGAACGTCGACATAACATAAAAATATCATGTGTGTGGCCACCTATACATGTATGGATGTGTATACTCAAACTCCTCTATTACACATATGGTATCATTATTTTCATACGAATACACATTGTATACGTTCATGATGATCATGATTCTGTCTTTACGCGTCATGTTAGTGATGTTAGATACTCTAGATATATATAAGCGCAGAGAGATATTGAAGTTTATATTGATGTTTCTACATTCATTCATATCTTTATCTATCTATATCATCCAATTGTCTCTCTTCACTTTCTCCGATACCTCTCTCTTTATTTCTCTTGATGTTTCTCTTTTCTTTTCTTTCTCTTCCACTTTTCACTCACTCATCACACTTCTTTACCACTTTTTATATTTATGTACGTTTATACGTGTACTGAAAGTACAGAGCAAATGACTATTTTTATACTTGGTTCCTGACACAGCTCAAGTAGATAATATGTAGATACATATATGTCAGCTTCTTTATACAAGGTCCTATGTTAGGTATACGTTGAGTATAATCCTTCTGTAGTCTTGAGTGTGTGAAAACCGAATAAAATATCAAAAAGTAGAAAACAAAAATGTCCCCGAGAATCAATTTGAGATAAAAGCACTTTCAATTTTCTTTCCTCGTTTCTTTTCCCTTCGTTTTTTGTCATTCAATAGGATTCTTTGGGTTGATGTCTTTCATATAGGTGCATTATATATCCATATTATAAAGATAGTCGTAATTCCTGTGACAAGTGATGTAGCCAATATCTTGGTATAAAGTGGTGTAACAAGAACGTAAAATAAGAAGACCCAATTCCCCTTGTAAATTGTGTATTCTTATTTAGTTTCCCTTTTTCGTCACAAGAAGATTAGGATTAATGTGAGTATAGATTTATGAAAGAAATCGACTTGTAAAATGTAAAAAGTGCTCGCTTTACTTTGAAGATATATATGTAAGTGTACTGCAATAGAGTCGTAAATAAATCCTTCGTTTCATGAAAAATGCAATTGATTCTAGCAAGGTATAATGTAGTTTGTAGATGCACTTAACCTAACAAAATTCATAAATGAGATCGAAATGACTTTTCAATCTCCTCCCATATAATCTCTCTAGTACTCTAAGAGGGAAATGACATGAGAAAAATGAACTAAAACAATTAACGAATATATGATTACTTCCAAATAGGCAGCTTGTATAACTATAAATCGTCCGCATAAGTTTTAAGTTTTAATAATCTATGCATTCTATTTCAAACGCTCAATTATATTCATCTTTTACCTGGTGACTTCATCGATCTAAAGAAAAACATCGCAAAATAATACAACGAAAATACGGCTTACTTGTTCGGTTCATTTGGATCCCTCTTTTTCTTCTTCTTCTGAGGTTTCGGTTTCTTCACTACTGCAGGAGGAGGTGCAGTATTTATTTGTGAGTTAACTGGTTCCGGACTTGGTCTTTTCACTATTGCTCCTGATTGCATCTAGAAGTCAAACAAAAGTTAAATCATTTAAATTTAATAAGCATAACTATGTGGTCAAACTGATCAATATAATTTTGCAGTTTTAGCATATGTATGCACCTATAGGTATCAAATGTGATTTAAACATAATCTTAGTTGTATTTCATAACTGTTTTCATACCACCCCAGCAAAAACATTATACAAATACCTAAATGCAAAAGATACAGAAAAGAACCTCATGATTTGCAAAAAATCCGACAAACCAGAGAAATCCAGTTCTTCCCATGTTCGTCTAGTATTCAAATCCAAACATATATTCATTCTGTAAAGCAAATACACTACCTTTTCATACACCATAATAACTGTTATTCATGATTTTTATTTTACGTTGGTAAACAGAAAGGTATGTTAAATCCAAGCCATGATTTTTTCTCATTTCCCTACAATTCGTAAAAAACTTAGATTACAAAAACATTTTTCTATAAATAAAAAGGACTGTTTGTTTTGCTAACCAACTTTTTTATACTCTACTAAAAAGAGTTTATAAATTCAATGGGTACACTTACAACCACTTTCTCTCGCATGTTGTGTTTTCTCCAAAATGTGTAATGCACCTACATCCATACAATTGTAATAATAATATACATTCAACCAGAGAAACAAACAGAAGAACATGTAAATCTAACCAAGTACCCTATTCCGTATGCAGGGAAAACCACCCAGCTCTCACACTCTTATTTCTGATGATATGCACATTCAAAAATATTCCACATCCATACTAAATACACATACGCATGTATATATCTCATCTGTACATAACATTATATACACATAGTGACTCCAACAGCTTGTTGGACTCACTCATCCCAGTCACTTCTTTTGAATTCTTTTAAGTAGTGTATTTTATATGCAATGTTATTATTTTTACAAGCCATTTGCTCTTTGTGTTTTCATCTTTTTTTTGCCTTCATTCCAAATCTCATTTTCCGTTGAAAATGGATGTGAAAGTAGTACTGGAGAAAGAAAAAATAAGAGAAAGGAAGAAAAAAAAAGTTTGAGTAAAAGAGAGACAGGGAGAGTATTGGTGTAGTGAACATTTAGAAGAACTTGCTAAAGGCTTGTCTCACTTGAACATAATGTGTAGATTTGTACCAAACATAACAGGGATGTGTATATTACAATATGAGCATTATATGGAAGAGCATCAAGTTGTTTCTTCTTCTATATGTCTACAAACAAGTATTCATGCTGGAATATACTAGATATTCGCCTTTACTGTAAAAAGCTTATATCGGGATATTCAGGAATAAACTATAAACCAAGTCCGTTCTTTGTAAAGCTGGAACTTGTATTTAGATCAATTCTCTTGTCCCGAAAAAGAAAGCTTCCCGCAGATGTACATTATAAAAATAGACACGACATTAGAAATACACGGAGACAGGTTCTTATACAAGTACAGAACATTTGTGTATTCTGAGTTTTTTAAAGATTTTCTCATATAACACTGTACCATGCATTTAATATGCATATAACACGTTCTCAAACAATGTCATAAATATGAGTTTGTATGGATGTATTTAGAGAATCAAGAGGGCTTTGTACTTTACTAATATATGTTTTAATGCGTATTTTCTGTATATATGTACATATTTGGTAAAGGAACAGGAGGAGTAAGGAGTTTAGGAAAGGAGTACAGGAGTAAAAGAAAAACGAAGAAGAGAGAGAAAGAAGGAAAAAAGGGGAATTCATAATAGAAAACGATTTCGTGCATAGAAATGACTTATTTGCTTGGGGATGAAATTGAATCAAAAATTCAACGAATTCTCTCATTTCCTCTCTTTCAAAACGGAAAAAACTAACAGATCCTGATGCTCTTCTCTTTTACTCTCTCCCTAACAAAATCTTATGAGAAAGGATATATACATACCTCTTTCTCTCAACCCACTCAGTCTGGAATAACTTGGTATGACTAACTACCAAGAGTACGTGCTACATACAGGAAAGTTTGTGTACAAAAGACACATATTCTTCTAAAATATTTTTTATTTCATTCATTTTGATATATCCGACACCATTTGTTATTACAGCTAGAAACAGTGTGTGTATACATCTTATGTGCTATTTATGTACCCAAAAACACCATTGTGTACGGTTACATATGCTTATACATATGAGCGATTATATTTTTCATCAGTACTTTTCCAAACAAACACAATTTTCGCGTAAATGTTATGAGAAATTTTATTACAAAAAAATATGTACATTTTAATGCATTTCATGTGTTTATCCAATGTTTCGTTTAAAAAATATGAGAGTTTCTGCCTTCCAACTTGTTTGTGTATTTAGAATGGGTTTGAGATGAAGGTTATACATCAAAAGATTGTTTGAATCTAATATACCACCGTAAAGTGTGTATACCCAGTACATTTTTTCTGCGTAGAAAGTTACATATATATAAAACCTTGGTCTTGTTAGCCCAGTGTGAGACACAATCCATTTTTCATTTCTTACTTGATTCCTCTTAACAAAGAGAAACACAAGCAAGTCTAACAATAAATCTCCAATCTCTCTAATTTGATGGCTTCATACATTGTATTGCCTTAACATCCATCCTGCTATATACATAGTTCACATAACATAAAGTTGTAAAAGTGAGTGTACCCAAACACGTTATAAAACGCAGTTTTCTCTTTTTTTGCTTTCCCTTTCTCCCTTTATACTTATTGCATTGTA
>JAHZNG010004847.1:0-28510 GCA_027744375.1 Orchesellides sinensis
TAATGCATGATGCAGCTGCGTCTCGTAGTATAACGTGTCCTCTCTGGAGCTTTCTTGTTCTAATTTACTACAATGATGACAAGGAGTAAAGTAAACTAGAAGACCTGTGTTTGGGCTTTTCATTACGTTACGTAGTCGCACCTTTATCTTTTATTTATTTCCGTCATCTTTCTAGTTTTAAACCTTGGCTTTCCTTCTTTTGTAACATGGCGTCCCATTCTATCTTCTCAGCTCATGTTCATGTCAAGAGTAAAAATTATACAAGGCAGTTGCAAGTTGCAATGATTCTTTGAAATCTTGCATTCAACACAAAAAGAGGCAGAAAAGTATAAAAAGAAAGACGAGTCGAGACGATACGTACGAGCAATGCCGCACTTTTAAATTCCTTTTTGTACACGGCACGTTTCACCATATTCAGTATAAAAACGGCAGATGAACCAAAAATGCTTCTTTGGCTAATTTACATACTATTCCAATTGGAAAGAAAGCACCTGGTATTATGGAGATTTTTCCCCGTGCTACGGTAAGGATCTTGCCTTTTCATGCCTTTTAAATGCTATGTTGAATTGAAAGAACCGGCCAAAAATAATTAATGTAAAATGATTGACGACAGTGGTGGTTGTTCTGCATGTCTGAGCAACTTCCAACTTTAAATCGGTGAGCAACCAAACTTTGTATGCTTCATTATCCGGAAATGTTTAATTTGTGTTTTATCTGAACAACCCCTCTATTTATCTAAATTCAATCGTAGTTTTGAATATGAGACTGCAGTTGAATAAACCACCTATCATTTACAATATAAAATGCAACTGGGTTCATTTAAATAAACTACAATAAGAATTTGATGCATGCGACTGATAATTAGGGGTAGTTGGGTGCGAAACTGCTCTCTAAAGTACTAGAAAACGTTTATACGAACGACAAATATACAAATATGTACATACATGCCATCAGAATTTTATACAGATAGATGCAATATAATCAATTATTGGTTTTCTTTATTGCTAACTCCAGATAATTTGCAAAGAACGAATGTATATTCATAAAGGAATATTAGCTACATTGAAGCAAAACCACAAATCATTATCAACGCAATCGGAAGACTCAATATATTATGCCAAAGAAAATATTTGGAGGCAAAATTACTGTGCTGCTGGTAAAGTAGGCAATAAAAACTCCGCGTATTTTTCTCGTGTGAAAAGACAGAACTATGTACGAGCTTCTTTCCAAAGCCTGTTACACACGTCATTAAATTGTTCTAAACCACACACGTATGATATGATTTTTGTTTAATGAGTTAGCGAGATGCGAATCATCCAAAGGATAGTTTCACTTCTTAATATCTGAGTATGGAGGAGCCAGCTTAATCGCGCTCTCACAGGCTTAGTTTACATCATCATCCGGTGATTCAGCTTCATCTACAGGCTTAAATACGACAAAATTCCAACCACTATTATGTTTTTAGTGTATAGAATATTAGACCATGGAGGACTATGCATGGTTTGACTAGTTACACTCCAATTTAGTTAAAATTGATACAGATTTATTTGCAAGAACCATACATACGCACTACATATGCATGCTTACGTGCTTGCATACTTTAAAATGCATACACATTAAAGCAAAGAATTTTTGTAGAGCATAAACTAAGGATATTTACGTATTAGGTGAGGCTAAGTATTTAACTATAGCATGGAGTGTCGAAGAATATCCTGTTAAACTGAACTACCTAAAATGAAGTTGATTATTATATATACGAAAGTACAGTTTGCATCATGTACAAAATTCGAGGTTTACAAAGACTTCCAAAAGTGATGCTGGACATTATAACAGGCTCCGGCACGACCATACACATTTGTAATCTATTACTCATCAAAAGTTTGTTGTGATTTCTCTTCCATTTCAGTTCTCCGTGGATTTCCATGCAAATTAAGACGTTGTCTCTTGCAATCAACTAGTTACTGCATTGAGACCCGATACAAAATCAGTTAAAATTTAACGCTTGTGTACCTAGAGATGTTACATGGAATGTTAGTATAGAAGCTATTGCATGCAGTAAGAGGAAAAGTAATTTGATATTAGTAAAGTATTGAGTGAAGTGCGTTTGTGCAATTGAAATTATTAACAGACAACAGAAAGACAATACAATTGAGTACTGTGCGAATAGCACCAGGTTTGATTAGCAAATCTTACAAATTTCCATCTCATCAACAAAAATTGAAACGTTCCCCAGAGGAAATTTGGAAATTTCTAAGTTAAATTTAAGTACATTAGAATATAATATAATCTTAGAAGGGATTCTGAACAAGTTGATTCCAAACTAGTTTTATCTACATATCATAATGGGTGAGAGTGCATATGTACATGCCAATCCCTCGTATGAAATCGTCATATGTATAACAACAGTTGCTGTTAAACACGCATTCCAAAGACAAAAGAAGCGTCAGATTTCCAGTATCAAGTTCTAAAAGGGGATGAGACAGGATGTTAATAATAATGCTGCACATTTTGTAAAAGCCGCATGTACATCTCCAAATAAAATGTTTGTTCATCGATTTATTAGTGCTTTTAAGCACTGCAAATGCATACCAGTTTACATTCGTATCTGTTAAGAAGAAATGAAAAACATCAACGAAATTGCAAACTCCAGTTAAAGTAGGCGTTTTTCCTAACATAGAATACAGTTACGTTAAAAAATATTCTATTGTTGCAAAGCCGACTACACAAAAGCAAGCTGATGGTCATGGTCATGCGTAAAAAACAGACAAATAGGTACGTATTTTCAAGCCAGAGCTATTACTGAGAGCTTCTGCATTGATTTCGTGTGGGCAAACAACAAAACTCCTACTCACGAATGTCAATAATAAAACACGTCTAACAAACGAACCAGCATTCTTCTTTTTTTTACTACATATCTCATCATCATGCTTGTGCATTACTGCTTTCTTACTCTTGTGGTCAAGATAGTTACGTTAAAGGAAGACTTGAAAAGAACGACAAAAGTGCACCGTTTCTATGAACAGGAAAAAGAGGATGGCCTGTAACAAAATATTCTGCTGTGAATTTTCTTTTGTCAAAATGTAAGAATAACTTTACAAGAATATAATTTGACATGAACTTTTCTTCAGTTCCTTTGTGGTTGAAAATGAACAAAAATGCAAATCCAGACCTAAGTTCTCACTGCAATTTTACAATGGATGGTGGTTTCTATCTAAGGTGAACATCCCATAATGGAAGCTAACTACACTTACAGTATGGCGCATATAACGAACCACAAGCCAATGAATATTGGTAATATTGCAACTTTGACTTTAATGGCAGTGCTCAGCAACCTTTTAAATGATCCTGAAGAATACGTCTATTAGGATATTATCAGTCTAAAAAGGAAACGTCTGAGCCCTAATTCTGAATCTATTTGCATGCCGAAAATGAAGAGCACGCCGCTGCGTTATGCATTGCATCACTCCGGACTTTAGGTTGCCCTACAATTTACCGCAGCAGCACCAACGGAGAATCCACCTACCGATAAGGAGACACACACAGAGTGTGTTCCAGTTGAACGCAATGATCTTCAAAGAAGGAACAGCATGAGATCGGTAATATCCAGAAAGCAGTTGTACACGTTGCATAATATTATGTGTACATTTACTCACTTTTACGGCAATAAAAGCGATGACTACTGCAGTAGGAACAATTCTTATCCCTGTAATATAACTTCGGTTGTACAAGGTCTTTTACCATGATCACTTATATAGAAGAAGACATGTGGACATCCCTTTTCATCCTAAAAGCTTCATGTAAATCCATCTTACAAGCTTGCATGCATGCAACAGGGATAATAAGCACCTTTATATCCACATCTACCTTTTTTCGCTTCGCTCCTTTTCTTTTCTCGACACACATTTTCTTCTTCTTTTTCATCTCTCTGCTCCTTGTCTCTTCGTGTCAGTTGTGAGTCAGCCGGGATGCGGAGCAGAAGAGCACGCCTTACCTCACTTATCTTCGAACCATGCAGATATTGCCTTTGAAATTAAAAGTTGCATGTATCTCCGTCCCTTTAGTAAAGTTCCTATATAGGAAAACTATTACATTGGTGATAAAGTCAAAGTTTGTTTAACGTTTGAAAAACCATGGAGGAGTCGACTTTTTGGGATGGTTTTGCAAATCTACTTGAAGACTTCACTGATGGACGAGGTGTTAAGTGTTTCATCGGAAGGCCCTTTAGCTGGTAAGTGTGACTTTTAATATTTTTCGCCATATTGCATAGCGTGCATTTTGCATTGTTGGCAAAACTAGCCTCTAATGTATATAGCGTCGTTTGTGGAAGTCCTCAATGTCCAAATTAACTCTTTCGTAATGTAAGTATGTTGTTTAGTAAAATATTAAGTAATAGCTTACTTATGAAAATATATGTTTTGTTATATCGATCAATCATATCAGGACTTCTTTATCTAAAACTTGATAATATTGATATGCATTTATTCAACAGAGAATTTCATTCATCTTAGCTTTATCCTAAAAATTAATTCTGAATGATTGGGGCGAGAATGAATGGATTGCTAAGCCATAAACTATAAATTAAATTATTGAATGGGAGTGTGGGAATTCGATGAAGGGCTCAAAGATGAGGCTCAGCTAAGGGCTATAGGTATGCATAGTGGTGATAATTGAGATGGCGCATCCATTCCTCTCCTGGAATTACTTTGTTGTATGTATTCTTTTCACTGATTGATGCCGAAGATTGAACATGCAAGCATGTATTTCTTCCGTGCACAAAATACGTACCTGGCTGGAATGAACGCTTCCTTTTTTATTGAATGAGAAAGATTTGACCTCGGTCGACTGAGGTTCTTTTATTAAAATACTAAGCTTTGGTTTACTAATGAAATATCCTGTGTAGGCCATTTTCTTTCTTGTTGTATTACGTACATCTATAGTGAGTAGCAATGAATCAGAAGAAGCAGCACATTTCTTTTTCTTCCTTCATCTTTTCCTAAGATTTCAAATCTGAATAAGGGTTTTTTAGTTTCCATTATTCTCCTTCCTCCCTATTGCCACTGTGTTTCTTTGAACACCGAGAGCTGAGCTTCCTTTTGTATATTTCACCTTGATCCATGCACTCACATTCAATTCAGTTTTAGAGGAATTGTGTAACAACACAGCGTTGCATGCCTTGCCATCAATTATTACAAAAAAACCTACTTACTAAGTTTACCAATGGAACATAAAAAATTGTTTAAGGACCCATTTCTTGGTTAGTTTCTTAACATAACTTTCCTTCATTATATGACTTAACGTTATAAATATACAACATAGACCACCACCACTCGGATTACTTTAGCTGGAAATAACACTGTAATTGTCATTTCCGTTCACCTTCCTTCACCGTTTTCTCAACGAATTCATTTGTTACCTGGAATATATTTTAGATTGCGTAGTATTATTAAATGGTATTGCCAGAAAATGTATGGATAGTTTCCTGAAGAACTTTCATGATAATATTTATCATCCATTCTTTCGTCTAACCTTGAACCTTTCTCAACTGCTTTTTCATTCAAGCTTTTTCTTACACAAAGTAATACTAAAGTATAAATAGAAAAAGTACTTCTTTTTGTGAGTTTTTTGGAAGCTTAAAATGTATTTTTAATAAATCTGTATCGAGAAATGAACTAAGTATATATGGGTTTTGCATGCAACTGTCACTAAAACATAAATCTGAACTTAAAGCTTCCCTTCTGCAAACAGAAAGCTCACTTTTTAGTGAATTCAGATTATGTCAAGAAACATTGAAAAGTGATATTTTCCTTTAGAAGAGAAAAGCTTTCTTTGTCTTAAGGCTCTCACATCTCTATTTTCTTTAGGTAGGAAGAATTTGCTCATTTGTACAATAAATCCGTCAATTAAAGGACATGCATATATTTTTTAAATATCAAATTAGCTACTGATTCCTGACAACATTTAAATTGTAAAGCCCAACGCATGCATGTTTTATTTCGTTCATAATTACAAAGCTAACATATATGGGTATATTTTTTGTGATTTTATAATCAAGATCAAATTTAAGGTTAAGGAAAGGTGAGTTGAGACAATGTGTGACAAAACGATGAAAATACATAAAAGAAAAAGCTGAGATTTAATCACGCTAAAAATACATGCTTATACCAAATGTACTTTTACCCTAACTTCTAATGTAATGTGTGCCAATAGAGCAGAAAAGTAGCCAGAATTGAATAAAACGACGCATCACTAAGCAGTTGCACGTTGCTCACGATGATAATGGCAAAATACGGCTGAATGCGTATTTCTTGTAGACAGAGATTTAAGCTGGGAGGAGAGCGTATCCCGTTTTGTAAAAAATATTAATGAAGCGTGATACATTTCGTGTCCATCCATGCGAAACACATTTTGTAGTATAGATCTTAGTAGCATTGACATAATAGACACACCAGTAAAATACCGTTTTTATTCACTATGAAGTAACTACAATTTTCAGCTGCTTCTTCATCTTCTTCAAATATTGCTCAATATGCTTGTTGAACTTCACCTCACAAGTCAGAAAAAGCATCTTTCACAATACGTCTCATGCTCGTTACATTATTTCCCGAACCTTATTTCTCACACCTTTACCTTTCTACTCTACCATACCTATATAGCAGAAAAGAGTGAACACATAGAAAAATCCAAAGGTTTTTACCTATGAAACTAAATGTAAGTACGTAGGTACTGCCAAAAATAGGCTGTGTAGAACGATTTTTAATTTTGACTTTGGATTAGATTTCATGGGACAGAAATCTAGTTGTGCAGGTTCGGATTTGGAGTGAACCCTAGAGAGTATATTTTAATGCTAGCTTTCATATTTCATCTCAAATGGTGATGATGATGATGATAATTCGAAATCTAAAACCTACTTTTTTGTCTACTACTATGTATATTTAAGTTTGCTCTCTTTATCATATCATCATGATATCATTATAATCACGACTGTGATCATGATCACCGTGATGAAGACGTGCATCCTCAGAGGAAAGTAGCACGAGAATGGTCCCAAATCACAAGTTCAATTCAGCAGGTAACATTTTCTCGATGAGTTAGACCTTGTCATTGTGTGTTACCGTTGCTGCTACACCTATTATCCGGCATAAGAAGAACACACTTGCTACAATAATATCACAATCACGTCATCAACATCGTTGACTTACTCCATTATCATTATCAGGGGGGTTAAGCAGTTCAGAGATAATTTTAATAGGGATTTAAAATTGTATGAGGTGAATCTAATCATAGACAATCTTAAAGGGATAAGTTGGTCCTTTGTGTTTATCCGAACTACATATTTATGTTTATTTGTTATGGTCGAGGTTTGGTCAGTTTTGTTTTGAAGTTGGGAGAAAATGATGTTCCACTTTCATCCGTTTGCTTGACCAAGGTTAAAGGATTCGTCTGTTTAGACCTATTTTATCCATAAAGGGACTTTTTCGGTTGTATAAAGTCATTATCGATCCTCCAAAATGCTGTAGCCCCGTTTGCGTAATCCAACTTGCACCCTACATATTACTTTGTTTAAAAAACAATGTGTTTACCTGTCCTATTTTCACAATTCAGAACAAAACCAACGGCATGCGCTGTTTTAATATTTTCCGTGTTCTCGAGACATTCTTTAGCCATCTCCGAAACTAGATCACCCTTTGTCTCCTTCAATCCCTAATTAATTTCTCAATTCAGAATTTCTGCCAGGCCTAGGGAAATAATACACAGAAGGGTTATGATGATTACTGCTATTATTATTACAAAGCACCAATTTTAGTAACAGTTTTTGCTCAAGATGCACATACACAGACATTATATGTATTTTCGTGCAACCAATTACTGCGCAACTGTTCGTTGTCTACTGCTGATACGAAACTTTTTCATAATTTTCTCTTTAATTATTTTTTCATCTTGCATATTAGATATACCCCTTTCTATCGTTCTCCTTACAAATATACCATGCATTACCTGTAACATCATGCAACAAATGGAGGAGTATTTTGTGTAGGTATAAGTTAAATTTATTATTGTTCTTTTCCCGAGCCAGCGGTTCCTCATTTTCCATCTTAGTTTTTTACTTGAGTCATGATGTCATGAGAAATATAATTTGTCATGCACATTTTCAGACATAATGATACAGCTTTGTACCGAAAAAAGATGCAAACCATGCCGTGATGCCATGTCAGCCAAGATAGGCAAAGCCTTCACATAAAGGTCTTTTTGGTGCTGCACAACAGTTACTCCTGTTGTGCTCCACGATGATGAAGATCATCATTGAATCATTTACAACCAAAATAGCATATTGTTTAGGAGGAGCGCCCGGTGCGATCTGATGCGTTTAATAATTCAAGCTTTATAACTATTACGTGAATTGTTTTACTATGTATGCTGCATCTGTCAAGAAATATTCATGTAACGCCGTTGTTGGTCTATTACTGCTCTGAGGGAAGAGGCATATCGTATCGCATCTCAACGGGAGCAGAGAAAGAGATGATGGATTCAATTTACATCATCTCTCATCTCATCTCGTTCCCATACTTGTCTACTTGTCGTTTTTGGTAAATAATATCCAGATGAGCATTTCAGACCCGTTGATGGTTTTGTTTCGGGTTGTTGATTAGTATTTTGTAGTATACTTACAGCCAACTCTCTTGTGTTTTGAGTAAAAACCACTTGTTACTACTTTTGTTCTTCTCTTATTTAAGTAAAATAGTAAAAAAAATTACTTTTCTATTGTTTGGAAAACTATAACCTGGCTGTGTAAGGAAGATACACTGCAACATGTAAACTTCTAGTTTTCCATTACATTAACAAGTCCCTAATGCATTATATTATGTTTCTCCATATTATTCCAAGTTAGGTCTTTCGGTACTTGTCACGTCAATATGCATGCAAGCACCCATTATATGCAGGCTGCTGGCGTAGTTTTCGACCGGCATGGTTTCTTAAAAGTTTCCCCTTAAAGAAAAGGGTTAAAGTTGATCAAAGATGTATAGACATCTGCTATGCTGGAAGCTAATCCACTAATTGAGACCAGCATTGCTGGTTAGCAGTATATTATGTAGTTTACAAATGTCACAGCGCCTACTGATTGCATACATGTATTTGACATGATTACGGCCATTTTTTAAAAATAGAAAACAATATTTGGCTATAGTTGCATTTACTTTATAGTTCCGTACTTTTTTAAGGGTCTGTAATGAGCAAAGTCTTCATGTGATGGTCCTGACTATGAGGATCATGTCATTGATTAAAACATGTCGCTGAATTTGCCATGTGTCTTTATTTATACACTTCAGGTCCAATTGCCAATGTCTGAACCTGAACCTACACAAGTAATTGTTGGTAGTAGTGGCTTTAAGGATTTTCTTTATTACTTGGATTTTCCCCTGACCAGACAACATACGGGGAAAAAGCTATCAGAATGATGATGATGAGAATGCAAGTAAGTGGCTTGTGAAGTTTAGTATGTTCATACTGTTCATAAACATATATGTATTTTTACTATAGGTGCATACACAAATTGATCGCTTCAAGCTAAATTAGGTATGGCATTCGAGGTTAGTTGGAAGTAGTTTGGTGCACTTATACCAAAGTTGTTACTTTTACGACAGAAAAGCTAATGTTTAATGCACTACTTGTAGCAGGGCATCATCCCATTATAATGATGTTTTTCCCTTGTAGCTACTTGGCTTCTGTTTCGGTTCATGATAGGCTGGGAGTCTGTTCAAGTGCAACTTTGTCCATTGTTTTTCGTCTCATCTTCCTTTGTAAAGAACTAGGTTTGCTGTTTTTGTGGATAAAAACAAGAGCCAGGTGTTGGGACAACTCTTGATTTTTGACATGATGCTCTTTGTTCATTAGCTTTAGTTAGGTGCAGTCTCTCATGTGTAATATAACCCTTTCGTATCCCAACCTTATTAATGCAATATGACGATGCATGCGCTGTAATGCCTATTTGTCGGTCGAAGGAGACAGATAAATGAGATTTAGATGAGTGAAAAATGTATTTAAATTAACGAAGTGGTTGTTTGTTGGCTCACGGCATCATATTATATGTAATTTAGCACAAGTACAAAGTTTTACTAGTCAGAGAGCTTAATCGACCTTTGCTAAAGAAGATTTATAGAAGATATCGGGCGTTAGTAGACGCCAAAAACAAGGCTCATTATTGATCCGCAACTTTTCAAATGCAGAAGATAACATGCAAACTTTCGTAGGTATAAATATTAACTGGGCAGATATACCTCCTCTCTCATCCATCAGTTTTCCCCGTGATCTTGTTTACGGATACTTGTGATAAAAAGTTGGATACTGATCCAGCTATCGCGCAATAGAAAATTATTTTTTGAAGGCCCACACGGCGCTGTATTAGAATAGGCATTGCTCATTGCATAGTAAATTGCCTGCAATAAAAAATAGCAAAAGTCAATTTTACAGTTTTCCTTTCTTCCCATGTTAACTTTTAAATTCGCATGCATGCCTGTAAAAAACTTCGTAAAAAAGAGACAACAGATGTACAACGTATGAATGTACACCTTTTGTGTATGTGACGCAAATGTGCGTGGTCCTGTGAGTAGCTGTGTAATGTATGTATGTATGTAAAAAGCATATTGAGCAACATTTGTCTTTAGTATTTTTTACTGCGAAATGGGGTTCTCAAACGTTTACAAAAAATACATATCCTGGCTTGTTTGCTTTCTTGGTCTTGGTCTTCAAAGTCATAAGTAGATTTTTAGATGACATATCGGAAAGGGAAAGACAACGTTTTTATGGGGTGAGGAAAGAATGATGATAGATAATGGTCTAATATATGTAAAGTAAATTAGGATGCGTGTGCATACATTAAAAAATATACAATATACCTATGCACGTATATCCACGTCAGGGAGTAACTCAACCTTGATGTTGATTTGTCCAAAAAATTGTGCGAAGGAAACTAAGAGAAATTACATTCCAATTGTCATTATGTATGTATGCACAACTTGAGTGAAGACAAGGTTAGAAAGAAAACGTGTCGTAGTACGTAGAAGGGGTGGGTGGGGATCATGTTCATGTAAAAAAATTTGAAATATACATGCATACATACATGGTTCCAGAGAGTAAATACAAAAGTAACATGTGAATCACATCTGCGGATGGATTCGATTCTTCTCTTCTTTCGAAGATGTCAAATATCTGATATGATAACACTTCGTCTTTTTGTCTTCGTTTGTGAATAAAATTACAATGTATTTGTTCTTTATATGCCTCTCAGCGTCACCATATCGGTGTAAACTTTTCCTAATTCATCGTTGCGAAAAATTGCCCCTATTTTATCGTCTATCGTTTCACTAGACGGACTTAATTTTTTTGAGATAAGGTCACATTTCTTATATTATATTCATAAGTTATTCAATTCTCGACTTGGCGTCATCTTCGTAATGCATCATATATTAGGCGGTCGTAATCGTAACCAATTCGTTATTATAGGCGGTTTTCATTATAGCTACTACGGATGTAGCTGGAGTAGTAAAAATGTGTTTATATTATAGAGATCTTGGTGAAACAGGATATAGCTTGGAAATTCATGTAAAAAATTCATTTTTAGACGTTTTGCTAATTTGGGTAGTTGCGAGGTTCAAAAATCCCCTTGAACTTATAGCAGAGCACTTTGCATTGCAAACGCTTAAAATTATGATTGGTTCGCCAGCACTGGCAGAGTGCTGACGACAGTGACATTGACATTTGAGGAACCCTGATCAAAATCATGCAATGAGATCACAACTGAATTGCAAAATATCTTTTAACAGTGCAGTCCTGCAGTCAAAGGGAGAAGAATATAAAGAATGATGAATGATAATTGAATTGAAATCAGTTTAGTTCCAGGTATTTTAATGAAGTCAGTTACAAGTCAGATAAAAATGGTGTTAATAACACATGAGCTATTGGGAAATTTTCCCGGTATTCAGTTGGAATAGATGCTCAGTGTGAATATAGAATTAATGACCTTTTAATACCTACGTGAACAATTAATACCTACAAAGTTACATATGGGTTATTTAGGAAAAAGGGAATACGGAATACGATTTAAATACATTGTACAGATTGGACACGGTTTGTTTCTAAATTGGCAAAATCTTCTATTTGTACAGATTGGACCGTAGGAACCTAACAGATCGATGGGGACCAGGTTTTAAGGCCAAACTAAATAGAGTGAACCCCAAAATTGAAGCAAAATGATGAATTCTGCAGGACCGTAAATGAATGAAAATAAGATGTCAACTGGAATACAATATCCATTTATGAATCCAGCCTACTTGACCTTCAACTGAAGTAGCTACTTGCAAAGCACTTTTATTGCAAACAACTTCAACTCTTCCAGGATTTCGTTCTGAATGTTACAGTAAGTTACCTCAAGTTTTTAAAAATTCTCTTCATCCAGCATATCCTTTCGAAGTGTTTATCCATGTTTTGCATGTATGTCATAAATTTGACACAAGATTACTTCATTTCTATGTATTTTATTTTGTACTTATTTAGGTAGTAGATAATAGCTACCTTTTAAGCAATATTGAGTTTGCGGTGGGGAAAAGCATTGAGCAATTTGCAAAGGAAAATTTTATTGAACATTATATGTGTGATATACATACATAAATAACAAGAGACAACTCTGTAAATATTTACTTGCAAAACTATAATGCAAACTAGAGATGAAGCAATACATATGACACAAGATTCTCGTAGGAGGTACATATCTGAACACATTGATGGCTTGTCTCCAGCAATAAAGACGCTTCCTGAGAAAAATATACTCTACAGAGAAACAAAAGGAAATGACAAAACGAGCTAACACGACACAATTATGTGTATGGCATCATTGGCAGATGTTGAGTTTTGCAAGTTTTTTCTAACCTGTTGCCTTTGGCTTCCCACCATTTCACATGATAACACATGTCTGCCATTTTTATGGCAAGTTATTACTGAAATTCATAAAAAAAGCCAAATGCTATGTTTCTTTTTTTGAAACAACACAAAAAGTCTGTATGAATACATGTATACTGGATTAAATGACAAATTTTCTAAGTAATGAACATGTTATGCCATAAATACGTGAAGCAGATCGATAAAGTAATTTTTCCTTGTTTCCAAAAGTTATAAGTAGAAGGATTGTGCTGTGCTTGATTTTATACTCAGTCGAAGTGGGCGTTGATTCGGGAAGAATGGATCTCTTTCAGTTTAAACCTGGTTGATATTATGGGCATATGCATCATATTGTATGTAGATGATTAGATTCTGAGCACAAGACAGACGAAGTGTAAAGAGATCAGGAATGTTGCTTATTGCTATTTCATCTCTTCTGTAAAAGACAGGTAGAGGCAGAAGCGTTAGTGGGGTATGTCTTCTCCCATTACGCACATTACTTTGGCAGGTGGCAAATGGCAGGCTGTAATATGCCACTAACTTGACTACTTTGTACATTACATTAATTCCCACAACTTTCTTCCTACTTAAGAACAACGCTACATAATATATCATTATATGCAAGTTAAACTCATAATATTCACTCCTTTCTGAAAAGAGTTTTTTCAACAGAAAATGTCAGATGGTGACTTGAAATAATGATGATGCATCATCATTGTATGGTATTATGATTATCACAAGGTATGCCAGTAATAAATAAAATGACGTGATCTTCTTTTTTGTCCTCACCTTGCTTCCGTTGTTCTGCTGTTGAGAAGAAGATGCGCATTGCGAAAAATACTTTGTTGTTGCAATCCTTTGCTTAGGCAAATTCTCAGTTGTTTGGTTTTGAGATGCCGTGCAAAAAGAGGAGATGAAATGAACGGAAGTTGCTTGGTCGATCTTGGTGGTTTCTCTTGCAAGACCCTAATTTACAAATACTTTGGTATTGTTCAGCATGCAAATAAATACCGATGTATAGCGCGGTACGGGGGCACATGAAGATGATCATGATTATCTCATGATGGTGATTCATATTCGTTGTTACTTTTTTCTACTGTAAAAAGCATAAAATACTGTGTATTTAAGGAGGTATTATATACTTCTTTGAAGACGATGATGACACAAAGCACAAGGCACAAGCCAAACGTCATGTTTGAAGGTAGCAGCAAAAGTACATAATATGTACAGAGGGCTGGCTCTTATGCATTTTACCTTTCTTTGCTCTTATTTCAAAATATTCAGAAGTTTTGCAATAAAGAAACAAACAAGTCAAAACGGTTAGGAAATTTTGTTAGATTGTAAAATATTCTATATAAGATAAAGGTCGTTAACTTCGTTGGAGGGAAAGCTAACAAAATATGCTGTTGGAATTTTACAACAAAGCATATGCGTCGGTTTTGATAAGACGATGACACGAGCTGACCTCACCTGCTGTTATTGTTCTTTTAATAACGCATCTGCAGATGATACCCGTTTTTCTAAATTATTTAGCAGATGGTACAAAGAAAGTAGACGTTTCAAATTGGAAGTAATAATCCATCTGCTAAGTTGTACATACTCAAGAATATACATAAGTTGTAAACTTTCTTCATCTCAATCTTATAAGCATGTTTTTGGGATATACATACATATAAAACTTTCTTTGTTTCCTTTCTATATATACTAATTTTTAATTGAGATTAATCAGATTCCTCTCCGTCCTGCGGTTTTTTAGACATGCATATGAATGATCTATAAATGAAACAAAGATTGAAAAATCAAGACGGATCATTATGGGACTTGATTTGATGAACCACATGAGAATTAATACCTGATTGCAAATTGTGTGCGTGTGGTTTTTTCTTCATTCTTTTAAAGTAAACATACAGTTTAGGTTTCCGAATATTTGTGGCAATGAATTTAATACGCACTAACAAATCTTTCCTCCACGTCGATGTGACTGATAATCTAAAAGAGAACGCACTTTCTGTCAGTGTCCTAATAAATACAAGCCTATATGTATGCATGACTGAAGAAAAACAGGGTTAAATGGGTACGTCACAATTCACAATGTCAAGAAATCTCAGATTTCGTCATCGTCAACCGTTCCTCTGAACCGGTAACTCTATTTTTTGTAGTAAGACGTAGTATTCTTCTGTACTGATTTTTATCTTGTCAGTTATCCCTTTTAATGCAATGTATTTGTATCAGTATCGACTGTCAAACCTTAAATCAAAAAACGAATTTTGTAAACAAGTAGAAACTACGTCAGTGCTTAACTTCTTATATAGCTTATAGGTATGTATATTCCTGACATTTTATTTAACCCTTCCATTTTGAAGTAATCTTTTACTTTAAACAAGCCTAAGTTTTGTCGGATTTAGTTCAATCGCATATCGCATCGTCACCTTTTCATCATCTCTTGTCACCCCGATTTAAGTTATTTTGATTTGGATTGTAAATAATATCTGACACTGACATGGTTTATAGTGATGACAATAATGACATACGACACTTTTTCTGGCATTTAATGTATTAGTGGAAGAGCAACTTTCTGGTGGATGCTATCTGTATCAATGTGAGGAGTATGAGCAGTTATCAAAACACGGTACATGCAAAGAAAAGTAGTATTCATCTGCGCTGCCAATTTAATTCGTATGAACAATACTTTTATCAACGTCTTCAATACCATCTTATTTCCTGTCCTTCATGAGTTGTTTATTCAAACTTTTATATCGACCATAAACGATCTGATCGGTAGTTGACCTTCTGACGCCTGCCCAGTTGTCAATCAGTGATGCTCACATATATCAACTAACGGTTTTATCGATCAACGGTGATTTCAGTGGACATTTTTATACAAGTACATTTTTGGCTCGCTTCTGCAGAAATCTAAACAAGCATACAACAATTTCGTGAAATCTTCATCTAGACTTGCATGGGTTTTTATTGAATCCGATAGCTAGATATAAATTTTTTCTCTATTGGTATAAAAAATGATTTCCGGTCGGAACCTTAGAATTAGTACACAAGGCAGATGTAAAAGGACACACGGCTTTTCTGCTGTTGCTTCAAACAAAACTGTGATGTCATTCATGATAAGCAGTTAAGATTGAAAATCCTTTTGTTTGAATGTATTATATTGTATATTATTTTTGATTATTGTTAAAATGTTAACTGTGTACTTTATAATAGTATTTTAACCCCTTTTCAACCCCTCTTCTTTAAATCGATTTCTTTTGTTGTGACAAAAAGAGGCGATGAGCTTTACACATTTACATCTGGCTCTGATGATGGGTTCAAGGCAACTTGTGCCAAACTAGTTTTCAAAACATATTTGCAAAGTTTGCATATTGTTGAGATATATTGTAGATAAGGCAAGCGACTGAGCAGAGCATCATCCTATGTTCATAATCCAATTCGATAAAAACACCTTGAGTCATGATACGGTTTAAGGCAGTAAAGGGATTGAAGTAATGATGCGTCAAATGCGTACTGTATATAAGAACATAGAAGGAAAAGGTGTTTTTATCATGTCTTGTTGTGTGCCCAGGCACTAGGCACATATCCAACTTGAAGTAAAAAAAATTAAGGAAAGAGAGAGAGCAGATGGTCATCCTGTATATTTTTTTGCCCTGTATTCCATCATTTTACCTTCTTCTTTACTAGTTGAGAGTTTAAGCTTCCAAATAAATAATAATAATAACAGGGTTGATTTTTTAAAGGAGGATGGATAGGAAACATAGGAATCTATTTTCAAGAATGAAGTATGGGTTGTGGAGAGACACATCTCTTCAATTGTACTTCAGCCTAAACTCTTTAAAGGTTATTCTTATATACATTTGCTAGCTGCTAGACACGTTGTAATGTGATTGTGAGGACCATTTTTTTTGGCTTTTTGTGACTATGATCATGATCACATATTATGCATGCCATGTCACAAGTAGTCCCTTTGTATCCGTATACCTGATAACCTGATAGTTTTCCAGTATAAAGTGGGCCAAATCCAAGTTTCCCTTTATTCTCATAAAAGTTTGAAGGGAAATGCTGCTATGTATTATAGTTAGGTACATTATATAATTCATTCATTCATTCATTCAATTTATTCAATAAAATAAGGACCTTTTTCCTGTTGCTTCTTCAGAGGATGTCTTTCATGTCATCTTAAAGTATTCTCTCTTTTATGTCTGGGTCTTCTGGAGAAAAAAAAGGTATGTTTTTATGCATTGCATTGCTACCGCAGTAGTAGAGAGAGGAACACGTGTGTTTAAATTTTTGTACCTTAGAGGATTTTTTATACATTTTTTTTCATAATGAAAATCTAATAGGATGAATTGAATGCAGCTCACCAAAAGCTTTTGTATTTTTCATGTTGTACACGCCATGAATCATGCATGTCCCACTTTTAATTCACCTTTTATCATCAAAATCATTTAGGACCAGGGTCAAAAGAGGAGAAGGACAGGATAACTAAGAAGTTTCTTATAGCCACTGATGCAATAATGTTATAACCAGAGAAGAAATAGCAGTGATGCAGGAAAGATGACGATTGTATTTGAAACTACTTGCGTCATCCATTATATTTATTAATCTTGCCCTGATGTTAAAAGCATCTTAATAGCTGCCTCCGATTTCCGGTAGTTTCTTTAACCAGTAATAACTAGTTATATACACGAGCATCATGAATGCACACTTCTCCTTCCAAGTTTTAATGACTAATTCATAAAGCGGCTGTCTCCAGTATTATACTGGAGACTGATTATATGAATGTATACATGTGTGATACAAATACGATTACAACAAGAACTGCTTCTATCTGACTCTACTGGGACAACAACGATATTACATGTTATTTCCGCTGGTACATCTTTACAACAGAAATAACGTACCTTAACCAGACAAGTCACCTTCCTAATGATCTCAATTATATTTCCGACCTGCTTCCGGTTCTACTCAACATCACATAATATAATATCTTTTCCCTATATAAAGTTTTTTTAAAAACATGCGTCCATTTTATATATGCAATACAGTTGCTCCTCCTGCAAACAAAAGAATCATGGGAGTGAGACGCCAAGCCAAGTCGTTTTAAACGACCCCTCAGTAAATCATACCATGGCATTTATATATCCGTACAGATTTCAAATAGGCACGGGATGAGTCGCCACAGGTGTTGCATGGAAGCTTACCTGAAGCGTACCTATAAGATCTAACGTCATTGTTCGCATAATAATGCCTTACTTATTTAGGTTACCTGCATACGATAAAGGCGGCTTCAAACAACGATGATGTTACAGTTTATTATAGTAGATGCACGCATATGTGGTTTTGAACAATTATATAGTTTCTAACTATTTGCAGTGTTTGATTGACCTTGCATATAGCCAGTACTAATTGTTGGTAGCTTTAAAATAGTCACACCAATAATCTAATTAAATTAGTTATATATAGCGTAGTATATTATGCAATGTGCAAGGAACGTTTATGGGTCTCTTTGATTTATTCTCAGAGTGCCCCCTCTCCGGCTCGGCTGCTGGGGTGTCCTTTTATGTACAGCTAAGCTATGTACATATTACGGTTCATTTCATTACGCATTGCACGTCCTCTGGTCATTTTCAGCATGGCCGAGTGTCTAACACAACGGCTGGCATTTGGGATTGATTGAATGGAACCGTCGTCCGCGTCCAGTTACCGTTGAACATTGCACTTTGCATGTTATCCATTATCGGGAAGGAGAAATTCGTTTAAGTGTTTAGAATTTAGTGTCTCAGCTTAGTCTATGTTTGGTAATTTTTGCTAAAATGCATTCTGAGCTTAAATTAATTTTTTCGTACGTAACTAACTGTTAAGTATAAGTATACAATGAGCTAACGATATGGTTTTTTTACAATTTTTTTCAGAGTTTTAGACGATATCACAGGAGTAGCAGGAGTAGCAGATGACCAACGCTCCCAACTTTTTCCTACTCTTGGCCTTCCACATTCTAGCTGGATGTAATTTCCAGCGTTTTTCTTCTTCTTGGAGCCCATTTTTTAAACAGGCTATTGAAGAATAGTTTGTTGTGGGAGATACCTGCAGCTTCAAGTAAGCGAACAAAAGGAAGAGGACATGCAGACGGAGAAGACATTTTTTTGCGTCCACCTTGCGGTCGGTATCAGTTGCATTATTTTGTATTTGTTAATATTGCACTGGTCCCGGCCTTTTGGTGGCCAGCGTATTCACCGAAGCAAGTCACCACAGAAGCCGTATTTAGTTGCCAGACGCCAGGTACGGAGTATTCTTGCATTAGTGGAGGTCGCGATTAGTAGCATTATTGGCTGTAGGATTGTCAATTGCACTAGTCCCGGCCTACACTCGATGCATGAAATCAACAGGTTGAGTTCTACAGAACGAGAAATTCATTTGGCGTTCCTGACTACTTAATTCTGCACGCCAATTTCTTCGCCGTGGTCTCTGGAGCTATGGAACATCGTCGCTTCCTCAGAAAACATTAGAAATAAATAAGCAGTATTTTTTCTCAGGAGATGATTTTGTATCAATATTTTTAATATCTCAAATTATGTCATTGTATGAATAATAAGTTTGACATTTTTAATACTCCTATTTCCTAATTACATCAATAGTATACCATCACCTCGAAATGAAATGGAAATAAATATAAAATATAGACCATGACTTTAATATTGACAGTAGTCGCCATAATTTCCTAATAAACTTAATTTGGTCTTAAGTCTAACAGGTAGCCAAGTTATTGATGGATAATATTATGTTAATGCTCATCAAACATTTTCATCTAAGGATTCTTGTGATAAACTTGCAATTAAGGGCAAGAACCCTAATCCATGCATACACTTGTTCAAAGTATACTTTGTTCCTCAAAATTAAAAAATACATAACGTCAAGCCATCATGATCTTCGAATGAACAGCCTTCTCCTCTAAATTCTACAGCTATAAGTTGACGATTTGCCACTTTAAATCATTCTATACTCACATATACCTTACAGTTAGTTATAAATCACCTTGAATATCAATGGAGTAATGTATGATGCAAAGGTTTCACAGGAGTACATATTACGCAGACATACGAGACGATAATAATTATCATGGAGTAGAAATTATTTCGACTTACATATGACTATCACTTACACGTGATCATCCTGAAAACTGACAGCACTAGCTAAGAAGTATAATTTCCTACTTGTTGGTTTGTTCCATTACTTATAATTAACTCTGATTACAAGTTTACAAATAGGTCATCCTTAGTAATACACAACAGTATAAAATGACAAAATTTAGTTCCCGTTTGGACATCTTGATGAAAATACTGTCATAATAAGACAGAATAACAAGTTGTTTCTTTGATTGAATTCCTAATGTTGTACCAAATCATCTAGATAGTATATAATAATATAATTTTTATTTTCATTTTTATGCAAATCCTGAGTTTGATAAGTTGTCCGATTTTGTAAGATCTTATAGAAATACAAATTCATACTTGAAATGCAATTGTGAGATAGCAATCAGGTAAATTACGACGTATGCTCTTCAGTTTTCATCATCCTCTTCATCAGATTCTGTTGAATTTAAAATGGACGAATTACATTAGTTCAGATATATTGAATAAATCAAGTGCATGATAGAGTTTATCAAAAACCTTTGCCAAAACTAACCTTCTTCAGCATTTTGAAGCCATTCGATGAACTTCTTCATTTGCTCCAAGAAGACACTCTTCCCCTTAGAGGAGTGGGACTCCTTGTACCACTTCATGATGATATCCTCAGACAATACATCCGCTGTAACCAGAACGTTTTTATTAGCTTAACTGATACAGGCCTTAATAGTAAGCTGTTAATCTCCACCGTAAATTTAACTTACTTTTGTACAGAAGAAGAATGATTTTTTGAAAAACTTTCATGAAATTCATATTGTCGTAACAGAAGTCCTGGATCCTCAACATCAATGTCAACTCGGATCTTGGGTTTTCAGTAAAAGCTTTTAGGAGAGCAGCATAGTTCTAAATGTTCAAAATCCATACTTTTTGTAAACTTCAAGAAGCTTTGTGAAGAAGTTTTCCTTTTTTCAAAGCAAAATTACACACAACAACTCATAAAACGGATGACAATACGTACCTTAATGTGCTTTAAAGCCTGCTCCGCAACAAGCTCTTCTTTTTTATTCCACTCCACGGCTGCCATTAATGTGGTCCACACCTAATAAAAAAAATAAAAGTTGCTATATTTATTTGATTCAGAAATATCCCTTGCACATAGATTAATACATTTCAAAATAATACTTACGATTGAGATAACTTCGTGTTCTGCCAAGTTATTCTTGACAGAATAATCTTTCACTTCGTTGATTATTTCCTTCACAGCTTTGCCTTCAGAAAGGGAATCACTAACAGCCTTCTGCAAATCCTTCTTGACCTCTTGATTTGCCTGTGCTTTCTGAAGTTTGACTACTTCTCCGAGACCCTTTTCCATAAAAGCTTTCTCGAAAACCTCTTGGGTTCGCTTGTTTGGAGGGAAGAACTCCATTAATCTAAACATTTAAGTTAAGTTTAAAACATTGCACAAAAATTGCCGTTAAACTGGGCGAAAATTAATCAAAACTTGTACTCACTTCATGTCTAGTCCAGTTTTTTTCAAAAGGGAGACAACGTTGTTGATGCCCTTCTCTTGCTTCCACGTAACGAAGACTTCAAGGATGAAATCTAATGCCAAGTTGTCCTTGACCAGATGTTCCTAATAAATTACAAAGATAAATACAAATACATTAGTTACTAGTTGTAGTTGCACGTTACAGCAGCACCTGCCTACACAAAGTAAAAAGTGAAATAAGTTAACGTCAAATTTCCTCACAGACGCTTTTTACTTACAGCAGCAATGCAATAGAGGACGGTCGGAGCAAGAGAGCCATTACAAATCCATAAAGCAGAAATCCGGGCTAACTTAACCCTTTCCTCATCCGAAAATTGTTTCATGTAGTTGTATACTTTCCTCATTTCTTCATCAAGCATCTTCTCTAAATACTTATACCGACGCATCAGCTTAAGAAACACCTACATAAAACAAACCAATCATTAGTTATTCGACTTTTATTTGTTGATGTTGACTAATTTTCAAAATAAATCAAATATTTATGATCACCCACCTGCTCATATCCCTTAAGCGCTTCCATGTTGTTTTCCGCCGCGAAGACGCAGACGGGTGCCAACTTCCCCTCATCTCCAGGAGTCACCCCACTGGGCAGCAACAAAATTTTCATATTAACCACGAATACTTTTCAAATTTTTAAAATTAACAACACCTTAATTTTAATTTTAAAGCTTACCCCTTTTCCGGGTCTTGATGCGCTGGCCAGAAAGTACGGGGCGTTCTGTTTTTTGACTCATACAATATGCCGGGGGGGTTACGCCGCCTTAACGGTGAAAAACTGTGGAACAAAACAAACACAAAACTCAACAACAAACTAATAACAACTTATATTATTATACTACCTTAAAATCCGCGTATTATTTTAGTGATTTAAATTCTATTCAAAACAACAAACAAAACAAATATTCAGCTACGTTACGCTGATATTGTTTTCAAAAAACCTAAGTTACTACACTGATAAGCTAATGACCGAGTGTTAAACTATAGACTATAGACAAATGGAGGGATGAATAAACTCAATCAACTACTCCTAAAATATATAAATATTTAACTCTCCTTGTAAGCTTCAATACGTGTAAATGTAAACTAATTAACTTTGCAATATACAAAAGTCTTAAAACAAATTCATACCAACCAACACACCATAATAATACTTGTGGAATATTTTTAAAACACATTTTATACTTACAATAAAAAATAAAACAGGAGCTACTTCTTCTAGTCTACTCACGACCCTCTTCTTCCTTCAGCAGTCAACTGTCTTGTAATTCTTCAGAGAAAAGATGAAATTCCAAAAGACCTTCAACTCTCCTAATTCTTTAACTCGTCACTTCTAATGATGTGATCAGCTAACTACAAGTTCACGTTCCTTCTTTCTAGCCTGCTCCAAATATTCTCTCTTTTTCCCTTGGCTGTGCTGAGTCACCTACAAATAGATTAGAACACATAACAAGCAAATTAATATATGTATCATCTCTTCTTCATGTACACCATCCATATTTTTCTTCGTCATTCAACCGTACACATATTTTTTCCACATATCATTGTACCTATCACTCATCCTCCTCCTCATAATAATCCATCTTAAAAAAATATTTCCATTTACCCAACATCCATCTACATTATTAACCATTGACCCTTTCCCAACCACCTTGTACAAAACAAATTTTCTTATCAATCAGGAAATACAAAGACGTCACCCGTCGCATGAGTTCAAGTACAGTACACACGCACAAACACACACTTACATCAAATTTCCATATGTATCATTATTTCATGTAATCCACATGGAATAGGACATTAAGACATACATACACTATTTCAAAGAAAGGGTTAAATATGTATATATTTCTATATTCATAACAATATTAAGAAAAAAGGTCTTACCAAAAAATTACAAGTGGTTCAATCAATTTTTTATGATATCTCCTCCTGAACAATGTTAAGCTCGGTTTTAAATAGATGACAAGTTTAAAGTTGTAGCATTACAAAATTTAATTAATTAACTAATTAAATTTAATTAAAAAATTTAATCCTGCTGCTGGCTAAATTTTAAATACGTGTTGAGAAAGTGTTCTTTTTTGTTGAGAAGACCGGTTGAAATGAATGAATGCCTTTTGGTTCTGTGAAGATGTGCGGCGGATGACGTTTTACAATGGAATGGCATACGGACGTACAAAAAAAGGAGATGAAATGCACTATTTTTCGTGTGAAAGAAGGTAGGTACCTATATGTATAAAGGCCAAGGAACGGAGGAGCACTACACATTTAGGGCAAATGAACTACAGAGAGTACAGTACTTTTTATCAAGACAAAAGCATGGGACGGATAGAGCATGAAGAAGAGATGTACAGGATGGACTGTTGTAGTAGGCGGCGTGATGTGATCATGGTAGTTTAGGTGGGAATGGGTAGGGAGCGTTGTGAGGCAGGTAGGGCAGTGATCTTATGTGAACAAGGAGAACAAAGGCAAGGTGATTGAAGTATGTCTCAGAGTGTACTAGTACTCTATGGTAGTTTGACCGCGTAAGTTGAATTAATTTTTAAGACGCTAAAGAGGATTGTTTTGTTTTTGGATAGTTTGAATAGAAAATGCCGACAGGCAGGAGAATTTAAAGTGGGAGTGAATTAGCGAGGTATAGTTTACGATCAGCTGACAGGTGATTGCAATCAGCTGATTGGAGGAGTAGTTGTTAATTTGTTGGTTAGTGCAAGGTAGCGTTTTAAGAATGAAGAACGTTGTGTGGGGTTAAAAAAAAGGATAGTTTTGGGAAAGTGTAAATTTGTTAATTATTTTGGAAAGTTTTATAATAAAAAAGCAAAATGAGTTTGGCAGCAACAAGGTCAAGAAGAGCTGGGGCGGGTGCCCAGATGGCAAAGTTGCTGAATGAGGAGGAGGAAGATGAGTTTTACATGACTACTTATGGAGGATTTAAGGAGACGGAGGATGACAATGATTATAGGTAAAAGTTAAGGATGATGTTGGATGTAAGGAGTGTTTTGTGTTTGTTGTCAGTGAAGCAAATTTACTTATATCAAATATTGTTTTGAATTTTAATTTGTAAAGGGCTGAGAAGGAAGAGGAGGACGTGGTAGACTCAGACTTTGATATAGATGAAGATGAAGAGGCGGCGGAAGAAGCTGGAGATGAGGATGAAGAGAAAAGGCCAAAGCGAGGGAGGGTCGTTACGAAAGCGTATGTGGATCCTAAGTTTAGAAAACCTGGCACTAGTAGAATGGCTTATGCTGAGGATCGGAAACGGAAGCGAACACCGTCGTCATCATCGGTTGAAGGAGACAAACGAAGAAAGATTGAAGAAGATGAGGAATCAGATATTGATACTGATGATGAGGACATGTCAACAGATGATAGTGCGGATGATGAGGAATCACCTAAGAAGGGTGATAGGATGGATAGGGATTGTCCATCGTTTGAGCCTAAACCATATGATCAATCAATGACTCCTATTAAAAGAAAGCCTGGACGTCCTAGGAGGTCTAGTCCAACGCCTGCGAAAATCAAAGCTGCTGCATTTCAGGCTGTTCATGATGGGAATCGGGTTAGATCCTCTACAAAAATGAAATCTGCAGAGACGGAGACGAGGTTGAAAGAGAGAAAAAAAGTTGAGGCTCGTCGGAGGGAAAGGTTCAAGAACAGGAAGGAGGAAATGGCTAAAGCACCTCCGCTTACTCAGGAAGATCTTTTGAAGGAAGCGGAAGAGACGGCGAAGCTTAATATTGAATCTTTGGGTTGGTATTATCTGAATAATCAATAATTGATAGTTTTAAATAGTGTTCACTGGTTTTTCAATGTAATCAAACTAAAAACAATGGGTTTGGTTGAAATTGCAGAGAGGTTTCAAAGAATGGAATTAGAAAAGAAAAAGCATCGCTCGGACAAAAATAGAGCTGTACCAACGATTCGCTATCAGTCGTTTTCTGTTCCTATTTCTGCCTTGAAAATTGACGAAACTGTAGAAAAGGATCCAGAAGATCCGATTATAAGGTTTGGGAAGTACGAACGCACGCTTTTGTCGTTTAGTCGAGATTGCGACTTCAAAGAAGTATTTGGCAAGTTTAAGAATGATAAAAGGCCTCCAGCTCCCCGTCGGTGTGTGATATCTGGGTAAAGAGTTAAATTTAGCTATGCCTGATGCCAAACTAGATTTAGTGTTGAAATGTAATCAGTCAGATTAATCTTTTTACTGGTATTTTTTACAGCATTAAGACGCCATATTTTGACCCATTACTTAAACACGGATACTACAATCGGGACATTTTCAAAGTACTACGAGCAGCATATAACAGGATTCTATTTCAGCGAGGAGATAGAAGAATTGCTGGTGTACGCAAGTATTGTGAATATTTAGAACAGCAAAGTCCAGATGTATTTAACAGGGAAAAGTTGGTAAAACCTACGACTGCAGATGATACAGAAGAATCAGGTGTTGAATTGGACGGTGTTGTAAAAAATGAACTTAATAAATTCATGGTAAAGGAATCAGACGAGGATGCAGATAAGAAATCTCCTAAAGCAACCAAGCTTTTATCAGCACAAAGCATCAAGGCTGGAAGTCGTACACGAAAGTCGATTCAGTCAGCAGCTCCCAGTTCAGAGCCTGTGGATGACAAAGATAAAAAGAAATCGGATAGCTCGAAACCCCCACCCGTTGTAATGTACCGGCCCCCAACAAGTAGGTTAAAGCAACTCCCCAATGCAAAACGCCGTGAAATTGTGGAAGCCAGTCCAATAAAGGTTTCTCCAGTTAAATCTCAGTCTGTATCATCTGTTGGAAAACAAAAATCAGTAGCTGCTGTTGTAAAATCAAATCCACCATCTGCAGCATCGTCTCCAGTAACCCATGTAAAGACATATGGACCTGCCAAAGTTACTCCACTCCCTGTTAATGTACCAGTAACAGCGGCTTTGGCGACAGCTCCGCTGGTTACTACTACTCCAATTCCTGTCTCAATTGCTGTCAGTAATGCTTTTCCAGTTTCAACGGCTTCTGTAGCTGCAACTTCATCTTCAGTAACTGTACCTGTTCAGCTGTCTGCAGGCCTTACCCCGACAGGTCAGCCGAGACATGTTTTGATAGCAAGAAGGAATCTCACAGGCCCTTTAATGGTTGCATCTTCTGGTATGCCACAAACAATAGTAGGTCAGAAATCTCAGCCAATAGTAATTCGTAACGTGACATCCAACCAGATACATCAGTCGTCTGCCGGCACTGCTACAGTACTTCAAGCGCCCATACAAGTACCAACTTCTACTGTACAGTTAGCAGTAAGTGGAGCTGGGGGCACTGGCGGTGTGGCATTTTTAAACTTAAGAGGAAACATGTCATCAGTATTTAGGGGTGTTCAAGGACTTACCAACATGAGTGGAAGCCAGGTTGTGAGGCTGTTACAACAGCAAGGACTTCAGTTCATTCAACAGGCCCAACCGCTACAACAATCCACATCTGTAGCAACAAGTGGCAATCCTAATTTACCTGTTACTGTGAGATTACCTGTTTCCACAACTTATCAAATAAATCAAAGTCCAACATCTGCCGCTTTGTGTAGCACTGCATCTGCAATAGTTGCAGCAAACAGTTCAGCTGTACGCTTGGCTGCAAGAGGTGGAGCAGGCACGGCTTTACAAGTGGTAGCCAGCCGACCTTTGACTGGTACAAATACAGTAGTCGCCCGAGGAGCACCCATACCTGCGTCAGCTGTGACAACAGGTAACCGAATGACCAAGCCAGCTGTTGCAACTGTAAGAACTCCAGGAGGAGGCCTGAGACCTACAACTATAACTGGAGTAAGAACAACAACTCTTACAGCATCACAGCTTAGATCAGCATTATCTGCAGGTACTGCCATTGTTAGAACAACCCCAGGAACTGTTCAAGGAACCGTTGTTGGAACAGCACCTGGAAATGTTACTACAGTGAGGGCTGCTGGCTCTCCTGTCAATACAAACATCAGAGCTATCACTATTCCAAATACAATGACAATGAGCAGTATGGCATCAATGGCACGACCTCAAATGCAAGGCACAACGACTTCAGTAATGACAGCGTCAAGCATGGTTCGCCCAATGGCAATAACAACACATGGAGCGAGACCTGTATCAGCAACTGGCATTAGGAATGTTATTGGCAATGCAAACACAATTTGGCAGCAACAGATTGTAACTGGAACTGGTACTCCTCCGGGAACACGTTTGGTAACCGTCCCCGTGTCCAACGTCAGGCCTACAGCGTCCTCTTTAGTAGCTGCGGCTACTGCCGCTGGTGTTGGAGGCAGTATAAGGATTGCAAGAAGGGCTGCCACACCGGGAGGATCTGCAACTTTATTGATGCCGATTCCTAGACAAAGTGTTTCGTCTCCAGTGTCTAGCATGGGGTCCCCTCTAGTAAGTTCAGGAGGATCTGTTTCTATCGTTAGTCAATCTCCTGTTATCGTGACATCCGAAGGGACTGGGATTGCCAACGTTGTCGTTAGTAATTCAGGCACACATCTGATGCAAGGAGCTACCTCAAATGTAGTTACGTTGAATACAAATCCTAGTGGAACGATTGTTACGTCTGCGATGATAACTTCAACACCTTCTTCCAACCCGTAAAATGAATATTCTGGCAATAGTGTCAGTACTTAATTCCTTCATTCACCTAAAGCGGGATTTAATTTTATCGTGTAGGAAAAATAACTTAACTATTACCTTGTTCTATAGTTCCAAAATCTTATGTAAAAAGTTTTGACTTTCTTCAGTCGCTGGATAAGCCATTCCTTAGCTTTAGATTTGTCTATGGGACAATAGGACGCAACGCATGAATTTTATAGTGATCTATTGAAAGGTGAAAGGTTAATTAGGCGTATTTATCGTGAAGTTGTAAATTGTTAAGTGAAATGAG
>JAHZNG010004848.1:0-15991 GCA_027744375.1 Orchesellides sinensis
TTGGAGAGAAAGAGAGACTCGCACGAGCGAATAGAAAATAGAATTTGCCTGGCTCTTATCTTGATATATATCATAATAGAAAAACAATCTAAAGTGCATATATTATGTACCATTTCCTACCTAATAATCCACTTCATTCCTATTTCTAGTGTACTGATAGGAAAATTGCCTTGGGATTCCTTCATAAGCAAACAGACTCGCTTCGTCTTTCATCATCTTTAGTAAAAAGGATTCCACAGTGAGGGAAATGGAATAGACTTCTTTATTTTCCTCTTTTAAAAGAAAAAAATTGAGAGAATATATAAAAAATTTGTGAGATACATAAAAAATGTTCAATTCGAAGTAAAACAGGAGAAATAATTTAAAACCAATTATGTGTAGAGTACATCAACCCAGTTCTAAAGCTTTCGTTGTAAATTTAAAAACTATACCAGACGATAAAGAATAAACGCAAGAACAATGTATTACATCATCCAATTTACTTGTTGTTTCTTTATGTTTCATATTCACATATCAAATATCTATCCACCTTGCTTTACATAAATTTCTTTATGTGTCTTATGATTGCGAAACGGTTAACAAGCTCAGGCTCAATTTTGGTGTTCCAACTGGCAGCAGAAAAAACCTGAACATTTTATTTGATTTTTTTTCATCCAGACCTAAAAGACAATTTTTTCTGGCATTAAAAAGCATTTTTCCAAATATATAATATATTGGTTTAACGCATGCATGAAAACTTATTTTTATTCATCTCTGTATGTAACATATCCACTTGGTGTCATTTCATGATTACTTTTGGCAATGAAAACGTTGGTCTACATGTGATATCAAGCTCGTCACATGTGTATGTATATATGTAGATATTTATATCTCATTATTTAATACACCTTCTTACAAGTATTTTTTGTTATATGGTTTCACCTTTGTGTATTGCATGGGTATATAATGGGAATCAAAAAAACGAAGAAGAGCAAAGCGTGTGCGTGTGTTTCTTCCATCCATACTCGTACAATGATTATGATGATGATGGGATGGGAGACTAGAACAGTTTTTTTTCTGGGAACCGATTTCGGTTATGTTTGTGTGTATAACTTGGAGGAAAAAGAAGGAATGTAGAGTAAAAATGGTATTCCAGCAAAAGCAACCATCCATCCCTCCCTCCTCGCCCATCATCAGACGCATTTGTGGACTGAGCTGAAAAAAGTTACACGTGCCGGAGGAGAGAGAGAAAAGAGGAAGACGAAAAGCAAAGCAAAAAGCTTCCTAGTTTTCCCATATCATTCATGATAAATAGAATACACATTCACCTAACAGAAAGAACACCATGAATGCATGCGTATTTCTAAAATATTCCCGTTCTAGTCTTCCTTCCCCCTCTGTGTATTGTATACGTCGTCTTTTGGTGAGCTTTTGATTGGTTCATATATGAACATGATAGAGGTAGATAGGTATATACTTTCTGGTTAGTTTAAAAGTACGAACTTTTAAAGGTAAAAATCTTTGCGCAAAATCTGCTTTAAAAAATTATTGTAGAAATTTCTGCTATATTAAAAGTATTACTTTGTATCTGTAAAATTAAAAAGGTAAAAGTCAGAAAGTCGTGATAGGTTGGAAATACCCCACGGGATAAGGTAAGTTAGGTAGCTTTTAAGGACGATTCCAATCCAAAGACCCGCACATCCTGGAGTTATACTTTTGCTGTATAATAATACAAAACGCTTCAATCTCCCATGTGCACGCTTCTTCCAGACAAATATAAGCACGTAAATGTTCCATTTGATTCTATACATTACACCCATTAAAAAGTACAGAAATGTAGTCACAACTTGTGAAGACAATATAATGATAGTCACCTTACCGATATCAGGCAACCTCATCATCCTCACTATTATCATTACCATTCTTAAATATCTATCTAGGAGTCATATACATATACATATAGAAGTACTATGGCTGCCTGTAGTTGTTTTCGTCGTTTTCATTTTCAGACAGAAAAAGAAGATTTTCAGTCATAGTCATTGCAATTCGTGCTAGAAAACGTACAACATACACCTTTCTCGTCATTTCTCAATTCTCAAGTGATGAGCAAAGAGGAATGAATGCATGCATGAAGGAAATATACAGAAAGTTGCTTTGCATACCATTTAGTCTTTATAATATATACGCTCACTCACAGCCTTTTAGTTTTTTGTTGCTTTCGCTATTAACACGGGAAATGGAAGGAAATGTGTTGTGGAAGATATGGTAATGGATTCGTTTTTTTTTGGGAAGGAAGCGAGAGAGAAGGAATCATATATAAAGCCTTTAAATCTATAATACCTACGTGTATGTTTGCTTACCTCAATTCTAAAAAACAGGTTGGGGTTTCTAAATTTCTCTGCTAAAAAAATTTATTAGTCAGAGCGAATACAAAAAAATGCTCTGATTTTGCTTTTAAGTTTGGGTATGTTTATAATGGAAGAATGGAAGGTTTAAAATAAACAGGAAGGTGTACATAAAAAATTCATGTGGCAATGACATGACATGAGATCTACTTTGCTTTTAGTTGTTCCAACATTGCCCTGGTGGATACACAAGATAGAAATTTTTAATGAGATTTTGTAAAACTCATGTGAAATCACATTTACCCTGTTTAGTATACATCATATGCATACTAAAGGTAAGAATCGTATGTGTATAGTTATGCTTGAGTAGATTTTGATATTTAAAAGAGAAGAATGGAAAATTTTGTGTGATGCTCCTTCTGATGATGATGACGAGCACGGAAATTGTATTATGGAGATTAGATATAACATGATTAAAGAGAACAAGCAGAAGCCCATAGATGCCAAGGGAAGAAGAAAGAACAGGAGCAAAGCAGTTATGGACTATATGCAGGGATGAGGAAGATGAGGTGACGGAAACAAGGTAAAATATGGAAAAGCATATATAATTTGCTGTGGAATACATTAATGAATGCTTATCTTTGGATCGCGGCTATACAAACAAAAAATGTATATAGTGTCATAATGGATGACACGGATGACACGTGTGCATGCATATATAAGTTGGAAGATGAGCTACTGCGACAAGACGAATGCTCTAGTTTTCTATCACACTAGGGAAATATTAGCAGCCCATCACCTCATTAATGGCTCTTACTGGTGTGAACTATAATACAAAATTATTATCTTTCTCCGATTATTAAGTTAAACCGAGTTTTAGCATTAATGTTTCAATGATGTTATGTCTAAGACATCAACTTATGCGCGTGTACTAACCTCTCGTATTTATAAATGCGCATTTTGCACCAAACTATATGCGCATACTTTAGAGTTTATCTTGTTTGTTTTCCTTTCTTTCTTTGGCTTATACCTAAGTATGTACAGGCACCTTTATTAGACTCAGGTCATGGGAGTGCATTTAGTAATACAAGGTAAAAATACCAAGAAGGTGTGTATAATACCAAAATAAAAAATACTGAGACCAATATAGCACCACCGCTCATGTATCAATACAGTCAAAACTGGACTCGTTTTGTGTTATGCTACATGTCTCGCTGTCCGATAATGGATAATATTACGCCGCCACATGATGTACCAATCAATATATTATATATCATAACACCTATTATGTACATCGTCAAACCAGTAATGTGCATTTGATCATCGTAATCATCATCAATCACCAATATGCGTTGTAGTTTTATATTGGATAAAAAACTGTGAGCAAGTCAGAGCCTGGATGGATTGAATGGGTGTGGGTGCATTTCATAACTTTTTTCAATATGTATGCATGTATTGATATTTGCATAAGAGAGTATTATTATCATGATACTAATAATGTGGCATTTCCCTGTGTTGTTGTTTGTTCACACATAAAATTATCCATAATATGATATTTCCAGGAGCCAAATATGGAGCGACGGCCTGATGTGACCTGTTCGCTTTGTTGGATGTGAAAGATGAGGTTAGAATTACATTATACACGTTGGCTTTTGTATACAGTATACAAATGTATCTTTTTACGATATACACAAAAATGTTTATATTCCTGGGATAGTTATGCATACCATTACGTACTGACTCACCCTTATCAATTTACAAAAATGTGTAACATTATTTGTTCCATATGCGTCCAGGTTTATGAGTTCTTGGCTAGTCTTCATGCTTAGCTCTCATCATCAGACCTACGTTCCAGAACTCAGCAACTCACCTATTTGTCCATAATGGATAAAATATGTGGATGTGGAGTTAGATATCTAGATTAAGTATGGACAGCTAATAGGAAATGCATGAATGCTTGGGAAAAACTTCATTCCTTCCTTGTTTTGGGAGATGGAAAAAGTAGGCGCGGCTAAGGATTATTGAGCTGTCTGGAATAACAAAAACAACGTGATATATTGGGATAACATCAATTTTTATATGTAAACGTGATAATTATAATGACTTTTTCAGAAAATGAATGAAACTATGTACGTAAGTAACGTCATGTCAGTAATCATCGTTTATCAATGTTTGTTTCAATGTTGCATATCAGGTCAGAAGGAAGGACGTCGAAAGTGTGATTTTATGGAGTTTAAATGTAATATTAAATTAGCTGCTAGTTACAAACAATCGTCAATGAAATTTAATTAAACAAGTAAAAATTGAAAATGTTTTAAGGATATAGGATTTCGTCAACGGAAGGAGGGCGGGTGTTGTAAGTAGAAATCCAATCCTGAAAAGTGACAAGCGTCCTTCCCACCCATTCAGATATTAATTTATGTTGTCAATCAGTCAAACAATATATCCTCTGGGAAGGAAGGATGCGAGTAGGAGGTAATCGGAGTGTTTTTCGACATTTTAATTGGGCTGCAAATAAACTTTCTCTGAGGGTAATCGTACTTGAATGACAATCGTAGCTAAAGTGATCGAAAATAAATGGATGACTGGCGATGATCGAAAGCGTGAGTACAATTCACGTTAATAGCATTTTCGTCTTGTTTTGAGACATTAAAAGTCAATATTTCATGTTAACATTAATCCAAATATAAATTTTAGTGGATGTTTATAAATATATCGTGTACGCTTGTTATTCCAGTAATTACTTTCCATAAATGGTTCATTTGCCTAAAATAACGATTTCCTTGTTTGCTTTTCGATTGTTACAACTTGTTTACTGTTTCATTTTACGTCTATCAATTATATGCTAATAATAAATACACATTACGCAGGAAGGCCCATCAATTTGCAATCAAAATCTAATTTTGTTCAACTGTTTTAGACATGCTTTGTCGAATGAGACAGAAAATATTTTACAAAGGTGAAAGTAAGTGTTTTCAACATTGCAGTATTGTCATCAAACAGCTTTTATAAGCATTTTATACTCAACATCTGCATTCAACAAACATTTCATTGTTATTACTGCGATTGTCATTAAAACATGGTTTGGTAAGTATTTCAGGTCACAGTCTGACTCTGCACAGGATAGATACAGAAGTGAAAGTAACCCGAGACTAATTTCACTGCAGTACTAAAAGATAAATACGTATGTTTATGTGAGTCAAAATATATTATTCTGCGATGCAGTTGAAGTAATATTCACAGGGATTTTGCGAAGGGGAAAAATGGTGCATGAAAAGAAATGCAATATATAAAGTTATATTATCGTCCTACTAGAGTAAATATGTATTTAAGAAAAGGTCTCGGTAACGGAAAAAATCTCCTTTGGTGCCCTTAGCCAAGTCATCCAGACATATGTAACTATTATCCAAAGGGGACATCTGCATTTGATTCTTCTCGCATGATTCCACCCTATCAAAAAACCAAACACGGCATTATGTTACAATACGGCTTTCTCTTTTCCCTTATGATGTATGAATATGACAAGACAAAGCCATATAAGTATTTAATACTATACTATCTTATACTTTCATACGGTACATTTGCACAAGTGTGCTTAAGAAGACTTACGTAAAGGAAAAGAATGGAATGTATAGTAATAGTAATAATGATTGTATAAAACTATCTCTTTCGTATGATCCGGTACATATGGTAAACATGAAAATTGATGTCTTGGGATCATGTACAAATATATCTGCAGACTTTCAATTGGATCTTACATCCATGATCCGTGATGTATGTACATTGCATATTGTAATATGATGAAGAAACAAAGAAAAATGGGCGTTTCATTTCATTCTCATGAATACTTGGAATCATGTGCTGCCTAAAATATTGCACAATTCCATATTTACTAGGCATGCACAATATTAGATCAGTTTTTTTCAAAGGTTCCTTTCACTTTTACGTAATAATTATTGTTATGCCTTTCTGTAAACAATTTTTATGCATTGTGTAATACGATTTTGGGTAGTAGAAAACTACAAAGGATGTCTAAAGGCGTCGGTTTTCCATTACCAAACTAGGAATAAAAGGAATCAGTATTCTGCTCACTGGAAATTTTTACCCAAAGATTTTTAAAAAGAGCATCAATTGGGTTTTGAGAATGAGAAACAGACGGAAAAGCACATCTTTAAAATATTGTTCTGAGCCATTATATATCGCAACGGTATTGTAAGAAGTAAACATAGTAAAACCCGTACTTATCTAGCGTTCCGTTATTCCTTTTGACCGAATGCGTTTTTTCAAAGTGCATAAAATATAGCGATGTTTGAAATGTGCAAAACTGCAAAGAACTAATTTGGCACTAAGCACAGAAGTACTTTCCTGTTCTTAAAGAGAGAACACATTGGGGCAGATCAAAGTCCCACCGGGTTCATCATCATTATCATCATGACTGGAGCGAACGTCTAGGGGTCGCCGACTGTCTAAGTATTTTCTACTTAAGAGCCACCCCGTCTGTTTAAAACGTATTTTTTAAATCGACTGTATACTATACAGTAGTTTTTGTCCACACAAGTCTATACCACGAAGTAAACAAAATTTGCAGACACTTTATAGGGAAAGCCCTATATATTTCATCAAGTTAATGTATGTGCCTCATTTCATGTAAGTAATCAACAGTCATGTTACATAACATTGCATAACATTTTTTGGATTGCAATCTTGCGCCAGAGTAAATAGGGATATAAAAAAAGTTGTTATAAGCATAATAAATACGTATAATTTCAATTCAAACCTTTGTAGCTTGTGTGTGAAACATGCGGAAAGCTAAAATTGCATTTTTGCCGGTGTCACATTACACTTGTGCATATTTTCCCTGTAAACCCCGTAATCCGGCTCCCAGCCAAGTTGTAATCAACTCTCCAACTTTCTGTACTATTATTTTTATGCACATTTATGTATACTCAATAGTTGAATAAAATTCTCTTATGTAGTAAGTATATGGAATGGGTTGATGCTGTGATTATAATGAAAGCAACGACCTAGTCTCCTTGAAAGACTTACTTTGTAGCACAAAGACTTTCTCTGGAAAATAAAAATTAATGACATTCATAAAACATTTGAGTTGTCAACCTCCACATAGCAGGTGGGCATCCACACATAGCGCTTCCATTAGATTGGATTATTACACTCAAAAAAATCTAATCTAGAACTGAGAAACCAGATTGCTATACATGCTGACTACGAGAAACGAGAGTCATTAAAAAAGTAGGTTTAAAATAGTGTCTACATGTCTGTACAGGGAAAGGGCAATAAACACAATGACATTCTCTCTGAAATGTGCCAAAGCTTTGCCACTGAACTCTGATATCATACTAAAGATTTATATAGTATTTCGCAGACGTACCACCTATTTACCATGTAGGAAAATATTCGTGCCAACAAAAAAGAATTTGTGCCAGACGAAGCAAGTAAAAAGATATTGGAACTTTGGAACAAGGAAGCGATAGAGAAAAGCGAGAATGTGAATAAACCAGGAAAGCATGTTATGCAAGATATATTATGGCTAAAGGAAAATTAAAGGGTTTTTATACTTGAAACACAAGAGACGTTATGTTATACTCTGCATGTTATACATTATGATGTAGTTGAGTGAGTCGGAATTGAAACGAGAAGCTCAAAATCTTTCTTTTGTGACATTCCTTCATTTCAGAAAGCATGTAAGCCGTAGTGTGTCTGCGCTCTTTCAAGTGGTTGGTGACGTGTGAAGATGATGATGACTTGAGAGCTCTTTTGAACGGGATTTTTAGCTCATGCTATGCTAATTGCCCAAGAAAACATCAGTGTGAAGTATATTGTCTTGCTTTCAGGCAAATAAAATATCGCCTGAGTCTTCTCGATCTCTCTCGCGTTTTCCTACGAAATAAACCAAGTTCGCTGAGATTCTAAAGAAAGAGATTTGCATGGGCGTCGATATGTTTTCAGGAGCTTTTGATCCTTCATTATCATAGTGAATTGTCTCTTGAGATAGAAAAAGCTGGAGCTGTTTGTTCACACTTCGATAGAATGATATTAATGTATATGTAAACGGCGAATGGATAGAAATTCTGTTGAATACTTTAAAAATTAGTTGACTCCATTCATGTTAGGAGAAAGCGCAAGTTTTTTTGTTGGTGTTGGCTTTAATAATGTACCTATTGTAGAACTGTTATAATACGTATGCATAGATAGCTTAATTATCTTGTTTATTCATACTTTATCAGTTTATGAACAATATTATGTTGAAAGCCTATACTGCTTATTTCGATTATTTGAAACGCTTAGATATTACAAGCTTATGCGTTCATAGTTTCGTAAATGATTCGTTTTTATTAATAAAGTACCCCTTCTGTTTCTGGATATGAATATTTGTTAATTGAGCTGAGAATCCGATATAAAGATCTAGCTAATTTTATGGAAAACTCCGTTCAGATATTCAATGATGAATAGATTGAAACAGTATAAGACATAAATTAAGTTTCAAATGGCTCATAAGATTTTTTATTAGCTGTTATTAGTATGCTGACAATTTTATTGCTGTCATTAAAAAACTCGGGGTGGTAAGAAGATACATGAAAATCCCAAGTAATAATAAAATTCCATGAAAGAGTGTCATTCAAACTTGCATAAAATACGGAGGGCAAAATAGTGATAATGATTCTGCGAATTACTTTTTCATTTGATTTGTCTCGCTTTTCCTAATATGCATTTCAGAATCTCAGTCGCGCAATGTCACCCTTTGTAAAAGGACAAAAAACTGCCTTGCCATGATTTGGAAATCAGTGAGTCTTTGTTATTATAGAAAGAAGAACGACAAAAAGGATGACGATGCTATATAGTACTTTTCCTGGAATAAATTGTTGAGACCGTTCGCTTTCACGCTAGACAGGAGAGCCGAGAGTGGGAAAACAGTAAAGTCATCACTTTTCTGGCTACTGAACATCCCAGTGGACTCGGAGAATAACATTTTTAGCAAGATGTGTATGTACCCATATGGATGCAGTAGGAGTAGGAGAAAGCCTAAATATTATTCATTAAATCTCCCTACACCAGCCAAACTCCCTTGTAAAGGACCACTTCAAACTGACATTTATATAGGAAAAAGTTAACTGACACAAGCAAACAAGGAAGAAAAACCGATGAGAAACCTCTTCCGCTTTCACTTGTGGGTGCCCTTTTAATTTCACGGAAACCCTTTACTATTATGTACATATTTTACTAAGAAAATGGTATTATCTCTCCTATAACAATACTAAAATACAATTACCATAATTGACAGGTACGTTAAACCATTTCTACAGAATGATTGTTTTGTATTCAGACCACTTCCTGTACTTCATTCAATTTTATATAAGGGGCTCTCTCGTATACTTCACGTCCGCCTACTTCCTCCTCTCCCACTTCCATCATGATGATGATTCCATTAGTAGGTCTTTAAAATAATTGTATTGTAATAATAAAATATACAACAATTGAAAAAAGACGCAAGTAATATTATTGAAAGCTTTGTCGCTCCGTAAAGCAACTATTATCTTTTTAAAAAGCTGTGAAAGCTTTATTCATTTATTTGTTGCCAAAAGTGAAAGTTGATTTTGCTTTGCTTTTCCTTTATCCTCTGTTCTTGTCTGAGTTGAAAGGAAATAATGCAGTTAAGCTTGACATTTTTAATGTTTAGGATGCGTGCACTCTTGAAAGAGCGAACCTTGTGACATTTGCTACATTTGATTACTCTCTCAAAGAAAATGTGGATTTGCATTATCTTTGTATCAGTTTTCTTACGGTCAGTGTCTGTGACATTTTATTTTTACTTAACAAGAGAACGACAACTTATGTTGGAGGATTGCAGGAGTCCGTTGTATAATGAGGAGATACGAGGAGGACATCAACTTTCATAAAGTACATATATATGGCAAAAATAAAGATAGATTATGCTGGACCAAGAAAAACATGCATTGCAGTATTTACAGAATACATATATTTACTTTGTCGGCGGAAGTACCAAAATGATAGTTTTTTTTGTTCCATCTTTTCTAAAATATATATACGTTCAAATGTTTAAAGAGGTTTTTATGTATGTTTAAGATATTACATTGATTTCTTTTTTACAAAGCAGATTTTGGCTTGCTCTATACAAAAAACTGCACTTCACTTACCTTCTTTCTATTCTGACTGGCTATGGCTATTCTTAATAAATGTACAGAGTAAAAGCAAGGAGGAGAGAGCAATTGGTTAAATGCGACGAGGGAACTAGGAGAAAGGAGTGAACAAGTCGATTTCAGAAGAGGCAGAAATGTTTCTTTTAGCTTTTTCCAGACACCAGAATATGTACGCAGTAAATGTATTGGGCTTGTGTATGTCTTGAGTATATAGCTTATGCTTGGTTAGTTGATGCTGTATAGTAAAGGTAAGGCAAAATGGTTCGTTAGGGTGAAATAACTTTCTTCTTAAGAGGAAAAGTAAAGAAAAGTGGATTTTTTCTCTCTTGGCTGGCGTGTGTGTGTGGACACTAGATGTATGGTTTGTGTAGCTTTAAGAAGGGCTTAAGTGTGTGTAGCAGGAGCTCAAGCAATCTTTTTTCTTCTGGAGAAAATACTGTAAGGAAAAAGAAAGTCAAGCAAGAAGCCAGGCCAAGACAAGTTCAAAACTCCCTTTTTTCCTTTTCTTTATGATGATAATAGAGATTCCCTCTCACTGATCCTTATACTGAAAGATATAGGCATGTTCACAGGCAATGTGTCTAAAGGAGAGAAAGAGAGGGGCTCTTTTGTGTGTGTGTCTATGTTATCGATTGAGAGACGACAAGACATCCGGAATAATATGGAAGAAAAGGAGAAGAAGAAAAAAACCGAGATTTCGAAAAGCTCACTGGATGGAGGAGAGACGCGCGTTTCCTTTTGGATGACAGACAATAGAAAGAGAAGCCACTGCCACCTCCACGCCATACCACCTCCGACTTGAGAATTCAGCAAGAACTCTCTCAGGGTCTTTGACCAGAAGAGTTGAATTTTTTTTTTGTGAACATATGTAGCATACTTATTCATTTTGAGATATGATATAAATACGTACATAAATGTAGTCATGTTAGTTCATAGTACAATTCAATTTCCTCTTGTTAAAGCTGAAACTCTTTGGGAAAAATGAAAAAGTTACACAAAAAGGATGAGAGTAGAAGAAGAGACGTAAAAAGTAAACGAAGCGTTCAGGGTGAGACGAGTCAGTTTTTATTGTGGCATGTCACTCACGTAGTTCTTTTCTTGAGAGAAAGAGGATTATTGGGGTATGAGAGGTGACAAAAACCAAAGTGAAAAGTATCTGCAGCATCACAGAACGGATATGATTGACTGGAATGGAGAAATTCAGTTAAAAAGTTAAAATAAGTATAATATTCAAATTCATTAGGACTTAATCCAACATAATTACCAAGTATTCTGCTATAGAGCAATCATCTCATCTATGCCGTAGTGTTACAAATACAAATTTTAAAACATATCATGTTAGCGTTTAGGCCAACCATTCATTCTGCTATACAACATAAAAATGATCTGAATCCGAGAATAAGCATCATAACGGGAAGGACAAATGCAAATTCCCAAAGTTCAAGTTCGCAGTCCATTGTTGTCCTCTTTCCTTCATCATAGCGTATTGCAAAGTAACGGTCACTTGTTTTGATTGGAAGATTAAGAGATTTCCGTTTTTATACCCTGTTATGTTATGACCACCACCACCACCATTCGTCTTCTTTTGTTACACAAGAGTCACTCGTGAACCACGACGACTGATGATGACGATGCTATTGATGGCCATCAATAATAACAAAAATATCTTTATAATGACCAAACCAAAGATGTGTAACACTGATGACGGGAGAGTATCAAGGCTTTATATGGCTCAATGAGTCTTCCTCAATATGAAACCTACACGGAGGAACTCTTTGGCATAAGAAAGAGCCGCTAGTTTTTCTTTGTTGGGAAGCATAGGATATATCATTTGTAGATGCTTTAGTTGTATACTGTATTAATAAAATTTGGTCATCTATTCTTAAATCTTCTCAATTTAATATACAATAACATCTTTTTACTTCTTTTGAACTATTCTTGAACTTAAAAAGACCTATAAATACTTATAAACAGTTAGAAAAAAACATCTTTTTAGCTCAAGAAGTCCACGATGAATTCATGAAATGAATAAGAGATCTTTGCCCTTTTTTCATTCAATCACGAAAATGTTTCCTTTTTCAGACTAAATATGTCGATAACATTTTTTCCCATAATGATTCATCATCGATCAGGCTAAAAATGATTGTGTGAAGGATGCATACAAAAGATTATTACGGCTTAATTCTATACAGCCGGACATCAATAAGCCAAAGCGGTATTATTATTTATTATCTGATTTATCACATCACGTTAATTTTGGGCACAACCAAAATTACCTTAGAATTTTGATTGTCATCATAGGATGAGTGGCTAATCTTTACATCAATACTATACGGAAGTTTTTTTAGCCATTGCTCACATACAAAAATAACATTACATGAAACAATAAGGTCCTTTAATATTTTCTGGACACTTTACACGCTAAAGTACAAAAGCTTGTAGACACGCGCATCATCATCGTCTTATCTTCAAATATGTATTACCCTTTGAAAAAAAGTATAATGAATTTAATAATGATGATGGCACAGGTAGGTATGAAATACTACGGATGATCTTGAATTTAGGAAGAAGGTCTTTGCAAACAAAAACAAACAATTTTTATTATTACATCCATTCCTTTTTCCCATTTCCTGTCTATGATCCTTCCCTTAACGTTAATTTCCATATAATGTGCACACAACGTACATATTTTCATGCATGCAATCCAAAAACCACATAATAGGTAGAAGTATCCTTCCCATATCGCACCCAAATTATAGAAAAACTTCAGCATATACCTTAACGCAAGACGGTAAGCTTGCAATAATAATTGCGTGAGACAAGCAAAGGAATGAACTTGTCTTGCGTTGCGTGCTATGACGGAAACGATAATATGTTTGCGTTCAGTATAAAAATTCACATCCTCCATTATAAGACGTCTTCTTGAACATAGTCATAAAGACATTCGTTATTATATTAACATTTAGAGTCATTATTACTGTTGCATCATCATCAACAACAACCTCAGGAGCATCCTTATTGTTTCCTTTTTCAATAATTGTTGTTTATTTTACTTCATGGATAGAATTGCATGCACTGCTCCTTGCAGATTTTCGTTTTTACTTTCGTTAATTCAAACAAAAGGGTTATGTGTAAATAAAAAGAGTTCTAGGTTGAATTCAAGATGATAATAGGCTTATATATTTTTATATATTATATATTTTTGAATATACACAACACATAATTAACTACGGTTGTAACCTTTGTTTTTACTCTGTGTGTGCAATATGAGATGTTGGACTGCTACAGTAGTTCCATAATGTTGAGCATTATAATGTGGAAGATATATAGCCCCTTGACAAATGATGATATTGATGAATAATTGAGACTAAATACAGATAGACAATCCATATGCGATACATAATGATGATGCCACACAGGAAGCTCTCATAGTGTACGTTACTTTTTTAAAGCTTTGTTAAATAAAAAGTGAAGTGAGTGCAAAGTGACCAAGGCTATGCGGTAATGTAAGCAAAGTACACATAAAAGTATATTTTTTTCTATTTTGAGGTACTAGAGACTAAACACAAATAAAGAGACTACTACATACACTCAAACTCGGCTTTTTATCTTTATTTTTAGCTACTGACAATGGCTAGGTGTTGGACTGATGGATATACCGTATTTATTTTAATACTGCGCAGACCACTGGCGATATTCTGTCTTAAGCTGAAATGCGCCTGTTGAATCCTGTTACACTTTTGTTTGAATTTCTAAATCAACTTATGAAACATATAGATTTGATGCTCCCAAATATTGAGTTTAGTGAATCTTCTCTTGAAAATGTATAGATTTAAATTAAACCAATCCAACCATGATTTATTAAAGAAGATGTCAGCATAGTACTATTGGCAATTAGAAAAAATATGGTATAATATTCCACCTATTCTACTTTATCGATATACGTATTGGAGCGAGGGCGGAAATGAGAGATTGCCACATGAAGTAGTAATTTTCATGGTTTAGCTAATCAGTCTCGATGTCAGTATTGTCAGTCTGTCCGCTGTTCGTGTGAGTCCATTTCTGTTTTCCTCTGTGTGTCCTCAACTACTTGTCTCCTCTTCATACACACATCATCAAACAATAAAAAATACTTATAGTATACTAATATAAGGATATGGCGATGATGACAAAATGGCTATATTTATGTGTCTTTGTTCTTCCCTCCTGTTATACCCTATACTTTACCATCATTTGTATCATGGTCTTTAGTATATGATCACTACCATCATCAGCATCATGTAAAATCAAATATACAGAGGATCCTCTCAAGTTTCTTTCTGCGATGTGATATTGATGATCATGTTTGGTGTTGGTTGGTACACACACAAATCCATCAAAAGCGCATAAAAATAAAGTTATTATTTGTCATTTGTAGTAGTGTCGGGGCAAACATTTGTCAAAATACTTAAAAACATTCACAGATATATAATGGTTGTTAATGTACAGAGTACGGACAAGTACCCAAGATTGAATCAATTTAGTACTGAAAGACCATATTAAGTATATCCATGTACCCAAAAATAATATGTGTGTGTTTAATGAGCTACTGCTCAGCTATAAGACAGTGCATGAATATGGATTCTTCTGGACAAGTGGAGTCATGTTTATGACATCATTCTAATAACCACACTATTTAGTGTATATTTGTACATAACACATTCGTTCTTTTTTGTACTGATTTGCGGTTACCAATCGATGAATCATGTCTTAACAAGTATTTTATGCATATATTTTGCTCGCATCAAACGTTTATGAAGTTGGTTGAGTGTCTATATTTTGCCAAATTCAGAAGTTGTTCTTTCCAAGAAAAGGAATCCAGTGTAGTTTGAAGTAGGAAGTAAACCCATTAGTGCTCTTGACATAATTTCGTTGGTATCTTTGTATAATGGGTGACAAAATTATCAACATCACGTACTTATGACGCATCTTCTGTATTGCGTGGTGGTTTCATTGTATATTTGTGCGATATGCTCGTATTGGAAACATAAAAACAAAGCTGTAATCTCTGATATAACATTTCCAACGAAATTAATGTAAAGTTGGCAATCAAATGTATTCAGAATTTTCTTTGAATTTAACCAAAACGTATTCACGGCCATAAGTATAGTTTATCCATATAATACTGTTTTCTATGATAATAGCACATAAAAAATCAAAGAAAAACATTTAATTTTTTGGCAAACTTTTTTAAACACATTAGACCAACTGTACTTATTGCAAATTATTACTTTGTTTGCATAAGGAGTCTATATAGAACCTTGAATAGGTAATAAGAGAAATAAATATGGATAAAAATTTCTACTTATGCAAAGTAAAATATCTTAGCACGCCATTTGATGATGACTTACGCCATGCCATATGCTTCATTTCATGCAAAAACTTTGTCAGAAGACTAAACTAGTAGAAATAGGTACATTTCCACTTCTTAAGGCTGCTGTTGTATATACT
>JAHZNG010004849.1:0-10740 GCA_027744375.1 Orchesellides sinensis
CACTTTGGTGGTTGCCGATGTAGGTACCTGCATGACTTTCCTGCGGAACAAAACTCTGATAAAGAGCAATTACAAGCTGTATATTTTTTCGCCTGTTGTGTTTTGATGCATGGACACATATTTAAAAGCTTATTTACTCACATACGTATTACAAGTACTTTCCACGTGCATATAATCTATATATAGGTAGTCATAAATACATAATGTTACACCACACAGAAATTCCGATTTTAGTGTGGTAACACCCTACATTAGCATATAAAATATTTGCACGGCATGAATAAAGTGGAAGGGGAAAGTGTCACAGGTTCAAGAAGATAACAAGAGAGTGTGTGTGATGGATTTTACTAATACTCCAGAATCTTAATGGCAATTTATTTCCATCTTGCTATAAATTTTCTGGGCTAATCATAATCGTCTTGATATGGTAACAGGAAAATTGAATGGGTTTAGTTCATTTTCTTTCATGAATTCTTTCCATGAGAGTGCAAACAAAACTTCCTTGACTTGTGCACATTAGGTATGTAAAGTACCTACCATACCTACCTGCATATATATATATATATATATGATAAGTTAAGCTTTCTTCTTTTCGTTATCATTATCACCCGTTTGTTGAGAAGAATTTCTTTCCATTTCCGTCTAACATTACTAGTCCATTTTTAATATCGTATATGGATCGGCCCATTATTATTTTGTTGGGTAACCTGGAATGATTTGGAATACAGCATGGAATAACTAAGTTTTTTCCTGGTGTGCCAATTTTCCAAGGTGCATAAAAGGAATATTAATAATAAGTTGGTACATTTTTAAAAAATATATATAAAATGTACGTCTTAAAGAAGTAAAGTGTAAGACTTGAGAAGATGTAAAAGGAAGTCCCGACAGCCCACAGTTCATTTGTTCACACCTGGCTTGAACTTACTTCTTGTTCACAAGTCAAGTATCGGTGTAAAAGTTGAAATGAAATAATAATAACAAGAATCGAACAGGATTTCAAATCTAGCTCTCCTCCTGATTTTTTCAAGTTGTTCACAATTTACAAATTTATTTATTGTGTGCTGGACATCCTATGGTCCTCCTGCTTTTAAAAAATCAATTTCACTTTTCCTTCAACTTTTATTGGATTTTATTGAGTGGATTTCTTCCTTTATTAGGTTTGATTGTATTGAATTTTCAATGTAACAAATAGGTTAATTTTACATGTAAAAAATCATTTCACACAGAATGTACACGCATGTCTACATACGAATGTAAAATGTAATTTCATAGCAATGCTCAAATGTTGTGTAGTATTTAAAGTAATAACTTTATGAAATTTTAAAATCCAGTTTCAGTTCCCAACACTGCCTTCTACTATGACGAGAGAATTACTTTTTTATGTGGCAAATCCTTTCTGTTGGCGATTGTGACATCCTAAATGGACATAGAAACAGTTGGGAGTGGCTCACACATTCTTTCCTCAACATCACGCATAAAAATGCGTAGTTCTGTCATTTCACTTATGCTTTTTCTAACATTTCATATTTACGTCACGCCCGATCACACATTATTTTCATGTCTGTCATACGCGTAGAAAATGATTTCCTAAAAATTCAAAGAAAAGCATTCAACAAACAATTTCAAATGCATAAAAGTGACTCTTCACCTCACGCAATTCTTGAATCATTAACATTTACTGCGTATTCTTACGCAAGTGTTTTCAAACAAAAGTTTTCATTTAAAACAAATCTTCCCTCAAATATTTCCTTTCAATGTAAAAGCATGTTTTTGTTTGTAAGAAATGGTTTGCTCTTAAAATATTGAATTTTTTAAAAATAGAAAATCATTTTATCCATTGAAAGGTTTGTAAACACTGAAAGAGGTAATACTTTCAACTCAAGTTTCACCTTTAAATAAAAAATGAAACAAATAGAAACAAAATTACAAGGGTTTTCTATTCTCCAATGAATTGTTCTGGTTCCAGCAACATCTTTAAAGGAAGTCGTATATATTACATATGTATGCATGTTTTGAGGCAATATTTTATACTTCACTTCTTTCTAAAACATCCCTCATGAATAGCGAAGGTAATTCTAGTTTATGAATCGAGATCCTAAATATAACTATGAAATGTCTGACTGTCAAATGGGTGTAGATGAGCTTAGGCCGTTTAGCTAAATGCTGAGAATCTAACCATTCTATGAATACACACATTAATTTATACTTAAAAAATATAAGGTTTTCATAAACGCTGTAAGTAGATGAAACGGTTTTAAATGGCTGGAAGTTGTAAAAAACCTAAAGATACTCTATAAATATAATATGCTCACTAATATGCTTGCGCCAGTTACATATATATCCAACGGTTTGCCTATCTTTTAACTCGTATCCCTTGAAGCGTGTGCCTTGAGGGTACATATAAAGAAGTCGCCATGAGTTTCACAATCCGACAATATGCTTTTTGTACCTATTTTCGTTCTCATGAAGAAGAGAGTAGCAGACACAGACAGGATGATGGTTATATGTATTATGCAATCCATACAGATAATGCTATTTGTAACTTGAAACATAGCTTAAGAATTTGATACTTTTGAAGTAGTAGCTAGAGTAACGTGCAAGATATTTTTTTAGGGAGTAGAGTGTACATTTCTGAAGACCCTTCATGAAGATAAAGTGATGTTTCTTCAAAAAAAATTGACCCCATGGGCTTACTTTCCTTGCATTGGTACTTGTACATTGATGTACTGCTGCCAACCGATGAGATGATGTTACTTCTTTCTACTCCACTACTACTCTATACATTCAACATTCTTCTGCTATGCACAAAAATGCAACAAAATAGAACACGTAACCTCCAACCTCCCATGAATTTCCACACTGTCAAAAAAATCCTTCATCTATGATCACTCCTGACAGATTTCTGATTTGGAAATTAAGTGCTAAAGCAGGAAGAGACGTGGAATTTGGATGATAGTAGCTTCGAACCATCATCATTCAGTCTTAGTCATCAATAACTACATGCTTGAATACAGTCGTATGCAATTTAAAAAGAATATGAGGAAAAAAAGACGCCCTACTACTACTTCTCCATCATTCTCTTGCACTACTGGTGAATAATAATACTTGAATGCGTACAAACCATGTTCCTCCATGAATCAGTCCATCTAAAGAAGAATGAGATGATATGATGAGTGTTCAGCAAAAAAAAAGAATATTCAGAGGGGTGGTTGTTGCTCACCAAAATCAGTCGGCATTAAAGACCCATAAGTGTGACGAACACTTGAGCGACACTCTGATTAAATATAAAGAGGGACCCTACACAACGAGCAAAGCTGTTTTTCACCACTTCTTTCCTCAAATATATATCAACCCAAAAACTTTTATATAACTCTGCTAGAATTAGACCCAGACAGAATGGCTGGTAATGTTAAATTTCTAGCAAGAATGCTTTTACTTATTTACCTACTTGAGACAATTTTACTGCTCGTGAACATTGAGCTGACGGGATATCATGAATTTGACATGATTCGTATGAAAAACTTACATAGTTTGGGCTACTACGAGTATTTCGTCACACTGTCAGCTCCATTCCAAGAGAGAATTGAGGAAAGTGAGTGAGAAAAAATACAATCTTTTATCTGTAAATTCCATGATGCACACCAGAGTAAATATATTGTAGTATGCTGCAACTATATAGGAAATGTAGTAAAAGCATATATACAAAATCTATACAATCATACTTACATTATATACATCCGTGTGGTGGATTTACTACCATCAAAAGAAGCTATAAATGGAGTCAACTGGGAAAGTCAAGGAAAATTCTTTCCACTTGTTTCCTGTTCATTTGATTCAATATAGTTTGATTTTCGCTCAGAGTATTTTTTCCCTTCTTTTCAACACCCATAGTAGTAGTCCAACACTTATTTGGAATTGAATGAGCTTTACAAGATTCCCTCTGCTTTCAATCTAGTACTCGTTTTCTCTTATGTACTATATAAAATAGAATAGTATGAATGAATATGTCCATAGTTGAAAAACTTTCCGTGATATCATTAGACTAACACATACTTTGTAGCGTAATCCGTGAGTAATGCATCAGCCCGCAAAATCAAACTGACTGGACTGATGCATTAGCCACCTTAAGGTTTTATGTTGTTCTTTCATTGCTTTTTACTACTATAGTTTAACTTTGGTATGTGAGGGTATTTCGCAAATATTTTGTATTTTTTTGTGGACTGGAGGAATCAAACATAAATTGTTTTCTTGTGGTATTTTCATATATGGATCAATGAGTTGTGTTACAATATGAGTGTGTAGTGCTTGCATCAAAGAAATGAATTCCTGGGTATACATATGCCACTCAACGTGTTGTTTAACTAGTATTCTTTCAATTCTCAAAGAATTGGAATCAATTTAGTAAAACGATGCATTTATTTCACTCTGGAAACTCACTCGTGGTCGCGCAGTCTGCAACAATTTGCAATAACAGGTTGATGGAGTTTTACGAGGATGTAGTAAGATAATTCAAATACTTTTCGATCAAATCATTGGACCTCTGCGGAAAACATGGGTGATATTCTGAAAGCATAGGTAGATTTATATGGTGATGCACATTCCACAACGGGAATGGTTTTTCCCACCGACAACTATTAGTCAACAGACATAAAGCCGAAAAAGGGGTCAGAACTAATCAAATTATGTATGTAACATGCATAGTATGGACGAAAAGACACTCATGTCAGTGAACATGTGCTGGAAAATAATTAAATTTACGACAACGCTGGTTTTAATGTCTACACTATAAGAAGCCCTATCTAGGTGTTCTGAGATTATCCAAGCTTCACCTATTCAGCCATGAAAAGGTTTCTTTCGTGAAACTCCTAGTTTTGCGTATCGCACAAAATGTTGTGTATATTTGATTCGATACATCACTGTTAAAATCCGTTTGCAAAACTTTTTTCGTGCTTCCAATGAACGTCTTTGAGCTGTTTTTTATTGTTGCTTTCTATTTCCAGTAGGTTGGATGCTTCTGACATGTATTTGTAGACATGCATATTCAATAAAGCAATAAAACGGATGGCTATCTTTTGCTTTGAGCATAGTAAACGATCTGACTTGGTAGATTTGCTTAGTAAAATTACTCACGTGCTGAATTGAGTTTAGGGAAAACTTGGTTTTGGCCAAAATAAAATGGCAGAAGGAGAGCTGCAAAGTTTGGTGTTTTTTATTACGAGTGGGTTAGCACCCGGAATGTTATTGGAACGATAGTCAAAGAGTTTTTTTTGTGTAGCACTTTGCTAACTACATTACAGTAAACAATTTACACAACACTTAACACATCTCTTTCACACTCACTCTGGGTGAAAGGAAGAGTCAGTGGAAATGAACGTTTTCCCTGGTCTTAACCAATTACTCAAATAACACTGAAACTGGAGCAATGTGATTGACTGTAAACAATATCCATTTCCAGTGACAATCTGTGTATTCGTGTAAACATTGAAAAAAATGTATGAACACAATCAATGGAATGTGGCTCATAGATTCATAAATGACTTGTACAAACCCATTGCCTTATGGTAGACTTGGCTTAACCTAACTTACCTCCATCAATGAATAGAATCATTTGTAAGGTACTTTGATAATGTAAAAGTGAAATAGTACTGAAGTATAGTAACAAATATATTATTTACATAATGATGAAACTGTACCAGCCATATTTATATGTACTCTTAAAGGATCCTAGTCTAGTAAAAAATCGATTACTGTAACCCATGAGGAAATGTTTGGAGGAAGTAAATATGTGTACATTACGGATACTAACGTTTCCAGCAGTAACTAATACATACTTTTGGAGAGCCAAAAGTGTTTTTATAGTTACAAGCTGCATGAGTACAAGTGGATGCTTGTTAGAGCGTAATTGTATCTTTCCACCAAAAATGGTTATAAAACCGCATGTATTGCATCTAGAATACAAACATAGGTGCTTGCTTGTACTTCATCCGGAAACCTACTGACTTCAATTAACTGTCTAATCGAAATCTAATTTGGAAACTTTTATACTCTCTAAAAACCCATAATGGCGTGACAAGCAAAAAGAGAGGACATAACATGAGGGAAGAGTGAAAGAGTAACAGGAAGAGAGTTTTCCTGAATTGCAACTGCCGTTGCTACTATTAAATACCTAGGTCTAGTCTTGCGCTAGAGGTAAACTTAAGTTGGGTTACTACTTGCCCCTTGTTGCTAATTCTCAGTGCTATCAAGAGTTCAAACTTAAGTAAATTGAAAGTCTTCCTTGTAACCTCCAACTTTCCGCCGTTTCCAGTATACATTATTTACCAAACTCCAGCAAAATGTGTAATAATATCAAAGTTGGGAAATGATTTGTGCTTTCTGACTGTATAAATATGTAATCATATAAGCATGGCCACGCGCTTTGGAGAGTAAGACTAGAAAAGAGGCATTTCCTTATCGTACAATCTTAGCAGATTTCAATCAAATGCTTTAATATAGGAACGACTACAAGAGCCGTTTGGCTCTTAAATTGTTTGCATCTAGTAGTGTGTAGCCACATACATGTAAAAATATATAACAGCGTGGAGAATAAATTTAGTTTTATAGTTTGGTAAGAATTCAAGTGCATAATTTTGGTTTTCCACTAGTAAAAAATTTATTTCCTCAATTTAAGAACCAAAAAAGTTTGCAAAACTCTAATTCTCCCAGTTATTTAATTAAGTTGAAGTAGGAACTTTGGGGAAAGTATGCCTGTATATCTGTTACGGCAAAATGGTGCGCTACATTATATAATATTAATTGATAGATGAACTTCATGCAACCAGGGAAATTTCATTTATTCACAGAATCGAGCTTTCCAGTAGTCACCAAGTTAAATCCAGTATATGTACATGGGTTCAATTTACCTGCAACCGTGTTGAATATTTCTGATGGCGAATTTCATTTTGAGAAATTAAAACTTTCTTCAGTGTCATTCTTGGTTCTACTACTGAGGATCGAATTGAAACTGCTGTTGCAAAGAGCCAAAAATACAAATATTTATTTTGTTCTGCTTACCTTCATTACCCGGTCCAATTAAAGTCCATAAATTTGTTACATCCACAATAAAATACTTTTGGAACAAATTAGACTGTAAGATATTACTATGTTTATAGGATCCAAAGTTGAGTATACTAAGCCTCTGCAATATATGACACTAGATTTTTAGCAACAATAATAACACTTTTTAACAGCGAAACAAATCCTTTCACTCACAAAAAATCAAACAAAATGAGATTACTGTACTTGTATCAAACATGCATTAAACTTGTGTTTGCACTATATCTAAACTGTGAAAACGTTACCAACACTTTGATAAAAATAAAAGACGCCTACACAATAACTTTTGGTTTATGACACTAGCTAAAACATAAAATTAATATTTGGTGTATTAAAATGACTTATTTCTTTCAAAAAGAATATTCACCTACTTCCCACTAGACACGGTTAAACAGACTTCTGTAACAAATGCCTAATTCAATTTGCTCCTACGACTTTCATTACAAATTCATTAGTTTGGTATAACGACAAAGAGTCAGTTCCGTCTGATCAATTCCACAGAGGCTGTGAAAATAAACTAGGATTGATATCTTTATCCAGGATATTATGTTTGGAACGGGATACCCTTTCTTCTCCTACTGATCTACCGATATTCCACACGTCTAGTTCCAAACTAGTGGTAAAGTTACGGTTATTGTATTTGATTCGGAAAGCGTCACCGTACTTTATTTTATTCAATACTAATATTTGACTGGTAGGAAATTCGTCTCATACGCACACACATACACAGAAGGTGCACAATCTTTGACCAGTTTGATTTTTCTCTGTAGAAAATAGTTGTTCACAACAAATCCCACGTATTCACCGTTCTCTAAAAGAAACTTGCTGGTCTCCGGCAGTAAATGAGTCTGGAACTTTTGACACTTCACATTCTGCATGGATGAAAAAGGATGTCCAAATATTCCAGAGTAAATCCAGCGTAGTTTTTCTTCTCTCTCATACACACATTCAGCCAAAAGTCTACTATCATGCAAACAAAATCAACCCTTTCTCCAAACTGTTCAAAATCATTATAAACTCTATGATACAAGCCATCGATACATGCAAACGACGTACTTTGCGGTGAGCTTTCTAGCAGTGTTGTAGGATCTCTCTACTGAACCTGGATATACTGAACACTGTCCTTCTCCAGCGGATCCCTTTTTTCCTCTTCTTTGTGGTATGCTTCAATTTCCACAGTCCATTACACATGTGAGCTGTATGAATATCATGTGCATGGAAAACAAGAGGTCAGTGCATTGCAACTGAAAGCCTTACACAGAAAAAGTACGAGTTTTTTCCAGAATAACTTTAGTTTTCTACTTTTCACTGGATATATTGGAACTAAATATATTTTTATGAGAACAAACTTTGAACACTGTGACAGAGTTGAGTATAGAGGGAATCAGATTTTTTTGGTTTACTTTATATTACTTTTTCCCTACTTTTTATACACAAAGGTAACATTCAACAACACGCTGACAATAAAGTTGAGGTTATACTGTGAATTTTATTTTCCAAAGTAAAATTTGTAAAAAAGTCAAAATATACTTGTACAAGTTTCACACACAATAATACTTGGCTGTATCCAGAGCTTCTAAAAAATGGACGATGACTTTGTTTGTCCAGTATACTAATTTCCATTTACAAGTAGTACCAAGTTTTCTCGCTCAATTTTACCATTTCAAGATACATGATAATTAACAAAAGGCATATTGTTTATATAATTTGCACTCAATGATTTCTCAGACTCTGGCACATGTCACAACAAAAACCTTTCACAAAATGTAACAACGCTTTGGCTGGAACGGTATTGTAACACAGGTCCAAACAGAAATCCTAATGACACAATACACAGCAATGTTATATATTTGCTACACAAGTTTAGGCTTTCAGTTTAACTAGATTATTATGAGAGATGACGATAAAATTATTGTAATTGTTATTTATATGTTAAGTGTTCCAGCTGTAATTGTAATAATGATAGCTACTCCAGTTTAAAAAATTTGTCAGCCTCTCCCAACTTTACTATGTATTCTTGTTCAGATTGAACAGTCTTAGAATGCACACTCTCCAAGAGAAAATAACACTTTGTCAATCCAGTATTGGTACGGATAGGAATTTTAACTTGAGTCAATTTCATATAAAGGATGATATTACTCCACAAGAGTTCAAAAACTTTGTGCTTATCGAGCACACAAGAAAAACAAGATTGACAAGAGGAGAGCGCAGCAGCGTAGCCTTGTTGGTAATGCCAAGTCTGGAAGGGAACTGAAGTGACTAGCTTCACAAAGCAGTGTCTAAAAAGCCCATGGTCGCTTTTTGGTACCACTCACACATAAGCCATAAGCATATCGTAACATGCAAGCAAGTTGCACTTGCCATCATATCCCATGTTTTCAGTTGCTGCTTTTGGGGCAGATTGAATAACGTAAAACTGCTGCTGCCTGCCTGGCACCCTACTTGTTCTTATGATAAAAGGGGAAAGACTAGTCTTGTATTGAGAGTCAGAGAAGCAATGCAGTACACACACTCTGTCATTAAAGAAAATGCTGCTTTAGTTCAGTTTTTCATTTCCGTATGGTGTGAGTAGTCACTGGATCAACTGAAAGGGTAATACATTTACATGAATACATTTTTGGAATAAAATATCTTGGCTGAGAGCTGTAGCTTTATAGATTGAACAGAGAGCCTTGCTTTAGCTATGTACTTCTCCAGTATTGCTTCTGAATGCATACTCTTGGTTACCGACAACTCACACTCACCCTCTCTGGCTACTGCTGTACGTCTTTTTATACCGACTGCTGGAGCTTGACGTTATAGTGGCTTGGATAAGGTTGTGAGGCTATTTTCTTCCTTTTTTCTTCCCTGCTTTTATTCTACACATCTCAACTCATGTAAAGAAACCAGCATGAGAGAAACGAACAAGCCGGTCTGTAGCAATGTGAGACTCTAACTGAAATACATAACTAATGCCAACAACAACCATTACTGCATGTATAAGGGAACCGTAAGCGTATACTTAATGCTGGCCTTTTTATATTGTAAACTAAAGGCTCTCCAAGAAGAAAAGAGTCATACCTACATCGTTCTGGAATCAGAGTAGGTTCTGTGGCAAGCAGTGAAATGAGGGGATGAGGTTTTTCTTTCCTTTGGCTGAAGCACTTCAGCATATCATCCTTTATGAACAACAAACGAAAAAAGTTGCACCAGCAACAAATACGTATGTTTGCATCTGTAGGGATGAAAAAAGGGTCGTCCAGTAAGTAACGTTTATTATTTAGGATGTTTTAGGGGTGAGGTGGAATTGGCTCTGATAACATTGGTTATAAAGGCCAATTTTAATACATCCAGATTTAAATCTGCGATAACGCATTTTTGCATGATTCGTGTTGTGACGGTGGGTTAAAAAGTTGCAATTCTTTTTGTTTAAATATTAGTTCTCAGAAGTAGTACATGATGAGCCCTTACTCTTTTTTAACCCCTCGTCATGAATGAGTCTTTTCTCGTCATTACATTTCTCCCCTCTAAGTTTCTTGCTTTTCACCATCCATCTATCTCCATCCGTTCCATTCTATTGGAATCGTTTAGACACACAAAAGATTATGACTTGGCTTAGTTGCTACAGATAAGCTCTTCACTGTTGCTTTTCACGAGAGCAAAAGT